>JAHRHZ010000005.1:17044-28397 GCA_024137785.1 Ginglymostoma cirratum | reverse complement strand
GAGGGTCAGTACTGAGGGAGTGCCGCACTGTCAGAGGGTCAGTACTGAGGGAGTGCCGCACTGTCAGAGGGTCAGTACTGAGGGAGTGCCGCACTGTCAGAGGGTCAGTACTGAGGGAGTGCCGCACTGTCAGATGGTCAGTACTGAGGGAGTGCAGCAGTGAACCTGCTGGCATCGTATCTTGTTGTCTGCCCCTTCGTCTGGCCATCTGTTGCTGATGGAACTTTAAACAGTTCAGCACAGGCCTTTCAGCCCACCATGTCTGTGCTGACCATGATACCATTCTCAACCAATCTGTTTGCCTATTGTCCATTTTCCTCTATTCCCTGCTTGATCATGTGTCTGTCTATCTGACACTTAATCGTTGCTATGTTGTCTACTTCGATCACCTCCCCTGGCAGCACAGTGCAGGCACTACCACCTCTGTGTGAAACACTTGCCTCATACATATCCCTTAAACTTTCCCCCTCTCATCCTCAACCCATGCTCTGCTGTTATTTGACATTTCCACCCTGGGAAAAAGACTCTGACTATTCAACCTATCTGGTAATTTTATACACTTCTATTAGGTCGCCTCTCAACTTCTGACACTTGTGAAAATAATACAAGTTTGTCTAACCTGTCCTTATATCTGGTACAGTCTAATCCAGGCGCTATCCGGTAAAACAAGATAACAAGCATGGGGTTGGATGAACACAGCAGGTCAAGCAGCATCATAGGAGCAGGAAAACTTGACGTTTCAGGCCTAAACCCTTCATCAGAAATGGGGGAGGGGAAGAGGGTTCTGAAATAAATAGGGAGAGAGGGGGAGGCGGATAGAGGATGGATAGAGGAGAGGATAGGTGGAGAGGAGGCAGACAAGTCGAAGAGGCGGGGATGGAGCCAGTAAAGGTGAGTGTAGGTAGGGGGGTAGGGAGGAGATAGGTCAGTCCAGGGAGGACAGACAGGTCAAGGGGGCGGGATGATGTTAGTAGATAGGAGATAGGGGTGTGGCTTGAGGTGAGAGGAAAAACAGGTTAGGGAGGTGGAGACGAGCTGGGCTGGTTTTGGGATGCGGTTGGGGGAGGGGAGATTTTGAAGCTTGTGAAATCCACATTGATGACATTGGGCTGCAGGGTTCCCAGGCTGAATATGATTTGCTGTTCCTGCAGCCTTCGGGTGGCACCACTGTGGCATTGCAGGAGGCCAAGGATGGACATGTCATCTGAGGAATGGGAGGGGGAGTTGAAATGGTTCGCGACTGGGAGGTGCAGTTGTTTGTTGCGAACTGAGCGCAGGTGTTCTGCAAAGCGGTCCCCAAGCCTCCGCTTGGTTTCCCCGATGTAGAGGAAGCCACAACGGGTACAGCGGATGCAGTATACCACATTGGCAGACGTGCAGGTGAACCTCTGCCTGATGTGGAAAGTCTACTTGGGGCCTGGGATCGGGGTGAGGGAGGAGGTGTGGGGGCAGGTGTAGCACTTCCTGCGGTTACAAGGAAAAGTGCCGGGTGTGGTGGGGCTGGAGGGGAGTGTGGAGCGGACAAGGGAGTCGCGGAGGGAGTGGTCCCTCCGGAAGGCAGATAAGGGTGGGGAGGGAAAAATGTCTTTGGTGGTGGGGTCTGATTGCAGATGGCGGAAGTGTCGGAGGATGATGCGTTGGATCCGGAGGTTGGTGGGGTGGTATGTGAGGACGAGGGGGATTCTTTTTTGGTTATTGTTGCGGGGACGGGGCGTGAGGGATGAGTTCCGGGAAATGCGATATCCGGTAAACCTGTTTTTCACCTCTTCCAGTGTCTCCACATTACATCCTACAGCGTGGCGACCAGAACTGCACACAATACTCCAAATGTGCCATACAGCTGCAACACTGCTTGCCAACTTTTATACTCAATATCCCAACCGATGAAGGCAAGCATGTCATATCCCTTCTTCACTGTCTTATCAACTAGTGTTGCCACTTTCAGGGCCCCATGGACTTGCACCTCAAGATCCCTCTGTATATCAATGTTCCTAAGGTTCCTCCCTTAACATTCCTCACTATCTATAGCTCCACCAATTTTCATGTCATTTTCAAACTTACTCATCAGACCACATCAATTTCCATCCAGATCATTCATATATATAGCAAACATCAGAGGTCCCAGCACTGATCCTTGCATAACACCACTGGACCAGTTACAAATTCACCCCTCCACGACTACCCTCTGTCTTCTCTGACCAAGCCAACTCTGTATCCAACTTGCCAACTCACCGTGGATCCCATGAGACTTAATCATCTGGATGAGCTTACCATGAGAGAACTTGTCAATATTGCCCCACCCCCATGGATCATCTTTATCACTCCCTTCACAACCTCAATCAAATTTGTCAGACAGGACGACTCCCACATCATGCTGACGATCCTTTATAATTTTATTCCTTTCCAAATGGGATGTATCTGATTGGGGAAGCACCCTGTGTACATTGAGGGCCATTCCTTGAAATTTCAGCGGTGGGGTTTTGGTGACAGAACTAAAACAGAACGGCCAAATGCCCAGTTCAATCCAATTCAAACAGTCGCACCCACTGTCCCCCACCAACACTTGGTGAAGGGGAAGGAGTCAGACTGGACTGACAGATGAAGCAAGGCATCATTGGCTTTTGGTGACTGGAATTTCTTTAATGTGTGTGGTCTTTAGAGGTCCACTAATGGTGCTCTGGGGGGATTTTCCCCATAGAGAATTATTTAGAAATCGGTCACGCTCTGGGATTTAAGCAGAATTGCGACGGTTGGAAAGGCTAGAGGGATTGTAACAATATTTGTCTGTTTGTGCGAAGCCAGTCTGACGATTCTGATGATGTTCAATATCACTTCCCTAAATTACCGCCAGGAGGAGACTTCACTGTGATGGGAAGGTGAAGTGGAAGTGATAAACTTTCATTTAAGTAAAAATTCTTCACATCCTTTGTCTGGAGAATGAATGGCCAACTCCCCCGCCTCATTGACATGGCTGTATGGGGAAATAGTGGAGTCGTGGTAATGTGACTTGGAGTCCTATCTGACGGCATGAGTTCGAATCTCACCACACTCACTGCCGGAATTCACTTTCAATTCTTTAATTGGGGAATTGAGAACTTATGGAAGTAAAACCCATCTCGGTTGACCTCTTTCCCTGGTCTGGCCTAAATGTGACACCACATTGGCAGCAATGTGCTTGACCCTTAGTTGACCTTGGGGAAATGAGTGAGTGGGCCAGTCAGAGGTGGCCAATTAGATTAAAAAAAGGTCTCCCAAAGTAATTTCAGGTCAATGAATTCCAAGTGCATGTTATGATGCGGAGAGGCTGAACAGTCAGTGGGAACATTGTGGGAGCACTGAGCATTGTGGGATGGATAATATAGTCCACTTCTGTGACTCGCGATTAACGCCAGTCAGGACAACAAGCAAACGTCCCTTCCCTCTTTTTCAAAATCAGGCCCATTTAAGCCTATACTCTCTGGAGTTTAGAAGATTGAGAGGAGATCTAAATGAGGAGTCAGGAGGTGAGTTCCTTGCTGCAGAATTGCCAGCCTAAATACGAGCGATGTTGTATCTGCCAACTAATGAGGTCAATCGCACCACAGAGGCCCAGTCAGTGAAGGTGCTTGCAAGTTTCCAGAGGGCAGTGGGACTGACGGCGTGGGAGTGGGAGCAGCCCAGTATCTGAGGCCCTGAGAAGAATGAGTTGAAATTGTATGAGTTAGAGGTTGTTAGAGCTGAGTTTGACCAGAAACAGTAGGAGGTGTCAATATCATATATCTGTCATGGGATTGTTATCTCTCCAGAAAACATGGCAAAGGCACAATCTTCAAAACCAAGTTGTAGGAAGGTAATTGGTCCCACAATCTGTCTGATCTTCGCATCCCACTCATGCCTGCAGTGTGAGTGACTGCATCTCAAGTGCAAGATTCTTCACTATGTTCCATCGGTCAATACTTTCCAGCTCCGTATTAATTTGTATATTTAGTACCCCTACTTTATCTCGAGTGACAATATGGAACATTCCAGGTAATGACTTCACCTTCCCTCTTCTTCATCTTAATGTCTGCCTTCTATCTCGGTTCCTTGTACCTGCTTCTCAACATCCTAATCTTCCCGTCCTGCAGCTGTCTGCTGTCATAGAATCACAGTCGCAGAAACCTTCAACCGCACATCCATTCTGCCCAGCCATGCTTGTGCTGGCTCTCTTGAAGACCCTAGTGCCATATCCTTGCTTTTTAATTGAATTATTACAATGCAGAAGAAGTTCCTTCAGCTTATCATGTTTGCACAGTATCTCTGCATGGGCATGATGGCTGAGTACTGTTCTCCTGCTTTTTCCACATCAACCTACATATTGTTTTGAATTAAACACCCATCCCATGTTGTCATCAATGCCTTTGTCCAGTGAAATATCCTCACTCTCAACAACCTCGTGATTTTTAAGCATTTATTAATGGAATCAGCATCCGGCATGTTTTCATGAACGGTGTACCAGCTACTGGTATTTCTCAGTCAAGCGACTTCTGCGTCCTGTAACTGCCCGGATATTTTGCTAATGATTTTAACAGACAAATTGACCATCTCCGCTCTGGTTATTGTCCCACTTTCCAGGGAGTCCCTTACCCCCATCTGCTCAGGGAGCAATTCCTTTTGTCATTCAACCACCGCTCCATAGGGAGAATTCTAGATTTTCCAACCACTTCTCAGGAATGGGAGGCAACCTTATTGAAACTTTGGGTCAGGACGGGGTACATACTGGGAGGCTGTTTCCTGAGGAAAGCTAGGACGAGGATATGCAGTTTTAAACTAAGCAACTGACCTTTTAAGGCAGAGATTAAGGTTTTTCTTACTTTCTGAGGGTCCTTCTCATATCTTCACATCTCTCCTCAAGTGCAGTGCCTGATAGGGGATGCGATGGCCTAGTGGTATTATCACTGGAGCTGTTAACTCAGAGACCCAGTTAACGCTCTAAGAAGGCTGACGTTTCGGGCCTAGACCCTTCTTCAGCCTTCCTGCTCCTCTGATGCTGCTTGGCCTGCTGTGTTCATCCAGCTCCACACCTTGTTATCTCAGATTCTCCAGCATCTGCAGTTCCTACTATCTCTAATGCTCTAGGAACCTGGGTTCAAATCCTGGTATGGCAGATGGATGGATGTAAATTCAATAAACAAAAAGTCTGGAATTAAGAGCAGAATATTGACTACGAATCCATTGTCAGTTGTTGGGGGGAAACCCATCTGATTCAATAATGTCCCATAAGGGAAGGACAATGCCATCCTTACTCGGTCTGGTCTACATGTGACTTCTGACCCACAGTAATGTGGTTGACTCTGGGCAGTTCAGTATAGAATGTACGATAGCCCAACTGGGGCCTGCCTGGTGATTGATTAAATTGTCAGCATCATCAGTTTATATTTTGTTCCATTACTTATCAAACTAATTATTCATAAGCTCATAGATTCATAGAGACGTACAGCACGGAAACAGACCCTTCGGTCCAACTTGTCCATGTCCACCAGATAAACTCAATTTACCTAGTCCTATTTGCCAGCATTTAGCCCATACCCCTCTAAACTCTTCCTATTCATGTACGTATCCAGATGCCTTTTGAATGTTGTAATTGTATCAGCCTCCACCACCTTGTGGATTTGCTTGAAGGGTTTGTGTCTGACATGAAGTCTTTCCTGTTCACCTACTTTTCTTAAAGCCTCATCTTTTTTTGTGATTGTTTCTCATCAGCCTATTTGAGAAAGGCTACAGCACACCTGGAAGGAGGTGCAATGTGGGATTTGAACCCAGTTCCTCTAGCTCAGTGGTAGTAACACTGCTAGTGCACCGAAACTGCCCTGAGGCAGAATGTTTAATTATTTCAAACAACCTGTTCATGCATTGAAACTGGATTTTCGTGCCCAGAGGTATTGGCACTGCCCCTATGTCACAAAGCCCTTTATTTTGCCACTTCTTGTGGACTGGTGTGGCAGGGATGAGGCAGATTACTTGGACATAGATCCTGTGTGGCTAGTGGCTCGATGGAACAGGGAGCCTAATACTGTTGAAGGATTTCTCACCAAGGCCTGTGAGTTTGTGCCCGTTCAACTCTGGCAAAATATTCCTTTAATTTATTAATTTCTGCAATGTGGGCATCGCTAGAGAAGGTGGCGATGAGCTGCCTTCTTGAACCCCATTTGGGGTAGATACAGCCACAACCCTGTTAGAGAGGATGTTCCAGGAGTTTGATCCAGTTACTCTGATATATTCCCAAGTCAGGATTGTGACTGGCTTGGAGGGGAACTTGCAGGGGGTGGTGTTCCCATCTGTCTGCTGCCCTTGTCCTTTTAGATGGAAGTGGTTGTGGGTTTGGAAGCGGCTATGTAAGGATCTTGGGTAAATTTCTGCAGTGCGTCTTATAGATAGTCTATGTTGCGGTGGTGCTGGAGGGAATGGATACTTGTGGAATGTAGTGCCAATCAAGCGGGTTGCTTTGTCCTGGATGGTGTCAAGCTTCTTGAGTGTTGTTGGAGCTGCACTCATCCAGGCAAGTGCGGAGTATTCCATCACACTCCTCACTTGTGCCTTATAGATGGTGGACAGGTTCTGGGCAGTCAGGAGGTGAGTCACACATTGCAGTATTCCTAGTCTCACCAGCCTGTGTAGCCACTGTGTTAATATGACTAGTTCAGTTCTATTTCTCTTCAATGGTGTATTCAGTGAGTGGAGCATCATTGAATTGCAAGAAGACCATTCTCTGCACAGCTCCACCTGACAGTTTGAGAAAATGCCAGATAAAAGAATTTGGAGAAACATTCTTGTGATAGTTTTTTTCTGGACAGCTGGTGGCATCATGATTGGCAATGGTAATACAAAATACTTGGACTCCTTTAAACACTTCTGAACCATTTTGGCCATTGTGCTTAAGTAGCAGAAGCTACACCGTGAAGTGGACATGGATGAGATTTCAAACAGCTTCCTGGAAGCAAAGGAAAAAAGGACTCAGGAACAGCAGTAGGCCATTCGGCCCTTAATGAGTTATATCACTCATTAAGTTGGCAACAGATCACTGTGACAACATTTTCCTGTGTGCCTTGACGTCTCTATTGATCAACAGTTTATCTAATTCATCCTTGAATAAATTCAGTGACAGAGCATTCACTGCTTCCGGGTGAAGGGATTTCCGCACGTTCATGAGCCTCTGAGAAAAGAAAAGAATTCTGTCCATTTTAACACGATACCCCTTTACTCTCCAACGGTGACCCTGACACACCCCCAATGAGAAACATCCTTTCAGCACCTGCCCTATATACAAGTTTGCCTCTTATTCTGTTCTACTCCAGTGGGCACAGGCCCAACCTGCTCAACCTTTCCGCAGAAAGTAATCCCCCAGATCCCGGGAATCAGTTGGGTGAACCTTCTCTGAGCTGTGTTCAATGTACTTTTGCACTGAAAATGAGAACAAAAGTGTCCATAGAACTTGAAATGTGGTCTCACCAGTGCCCCATACATCTGCAGAAAACAAACTTCCTTCCTTTGATATCGCATTCCCCTTGCAATGAGCAGCAACATCCCACGTGTTGGTGTAAATTCAGGTTGACTTCAAGCCAAACGGTTACCGTGGAGATGTGGCCATCATCTAGCATGACTTGAGCAATATGGATTCCAGAGGACTTTTTTTTTCTCTGTGTTCTGAAGGAGGGGCTGCCCCTACAGTGAGTTGTAAAATTGAACTTCAGCCACGATCTGTCTCCCTCTCTTGCAAACCTTGGCAATGAGTCAAAGGCTTTTCATGCAGAACAGCACAATCTGAAAGTTTCCAAAAATACACGACTCATCACTTTTCTGGGCTAGTTGCCAATTTTGTTCTCGGTGGTTTGAGGGAAAGATTAAAAGAAATCGCAGCCAGTTCTCACACAGCATTAAATATAATTGTGTCAGAAACTGTTCAGAGAAGGCTCACTTGACTCATTCATGGGATGAAGGGTTTACTTTTTTAGGAAAGCCTGGATTGTATCTATTTTAGTATAAGAGAACGAGAGGTGACCTCATTGAAGCAAACGAGAACTGCGGTCACTGGAAATCCGAAAAGAAAGGTTATTGGAGAAACTCAGCCAGTCTGGCAGCATCTGTGGAGAGAAAGCACTGGATTCAAAATATTAACTCTGGCTTGTCTCCAATAGATCCTGAGAAGACCTGTCAAGGTCAATAGTTAGAGGATGTTTCCCATTGTAGGGCAAATCCAGAACTGAAGGCCGCAGCTTAAAAGTAAATGGTCTCCCTTTTAAGGCGAAGTTGCAGAGAATGTCTTTTAATCTCAGCGTCATGAATCTATGGAATTCTCAGTGGGGACTTTGTCATTTACATTATTATAGACCGGATTCGATAGTTCGATAGATGAGGCGTTGAGGGTTCTGGTGAGGCAGACAGAAATGTTGAATTGAAATGATGCCCAAACCAGCCTCAATCTTATCGAACGATGCAGCACAGTTGAAGGACTGGATAGTATTTTCCTGCTCTGAAATCCTACATTCCCCTGTAAATATATCCACACACAAAAGGCTGTGGCTCTAAGGCTCATCTTGCTTTGGAAAGCTGAAGAGACAGAATCAGTTATCATGCTTGGAGAGAAGGCAACGTCACTGGGCTAACAATTCAGGATCCCAAGCTAATGCTCTGAGGATGTGGGTTTGAATCCCAGCATGGTAGATGGTGAAATTTAAATTCAATAATTTAAGAAAACTGGACTATTGGCGGCCAATTATCCACTGTTAGGTGGTGGTAGAATGCTGTTACTACAGGCTGCTGTCCCGCAGGCATCAGTGCTCAGTCCCTTGTTGTTTGTGATATATAGATGAGAATGGTGGTGGAGTGGTTATACACAAGTTTGTAGATCATTCAAAGATTGGCACGGTGGTTAATATGTAAGAAATAAAGTCTTAGGTTACAGGGGAATATTGGGTGGATCAATGGTAGATGGAACTTGGAAGAAATAACAAGTGAAAAGAATGCTCAATGAATGGCAAGGCACTAGGTGTGGATGGATCATGGGATACTTGACCACAGATCTCTGAAGGTGGCAGGGGATCAAAGAAGGCATATAGGTCATTTGCCTTGCTCAGTCAAGTTGTGTGCCTCAGTTGTGTGCCTCACTATAGGAAGAGGTGATTGCAGAAGAGGTTCATTGGGATGTTGCCTGGGATGGAGTACTTTAGCAATGAAGAGAGCCCGGTTAAGTTCAGGTTGTTTTCTTTGGAACAGAAAAGGTTGAGGGAGATAGAGATGTCCAAGATTATGAGGGTCTTTACGGCATGAATAGAAAACAGCTGCTCCCTTATTTGAAGGGTCAATAAAAAGAAGGCATAATTTTAAGGTAAAAGGCAGGTGGTTCGGGGGAGTTTGAGGATGCCTTGGAGGGTAATTTTTAAAAAAAACATTTAGATGAGCACTTGAAAGGTCATAATGTTCAAGGCTATTGGCCTACTGTGGAAAAGAGGGAGGAACTTGGTCTTAGAGTAGTTTTGTCAGAGCAGATTCAGTGGGTCAAAGGCCATCCTCTGTCCTGTAGGATTCTCCGTTGAAATGATAGCAGTGACTGAGTACTGCACTGTCAGAGGGACAGTATAGTGAATCTTTTTTACATTTCTGAATCAACTTGTTCAGAGATGTTATTACACACCTTTGGAACAGGTGGGACTTGAGCCCAGGCTTCCCGTTTCCATGGGTAGAGAGTGTCTCAACATCCCCTGCCTGTTGGATAAATTGATAACCAGATGCATTTTGGGTTCTGTAAGGGATCCTATGATACAATTGGAAATGCTGAAAGAGCCTCTACTATCCTGAACAACGTTTATTGAGGAATTGATGAGGGGTGATCCGACCGTCTATTGGAGTGTTCTGGAATAGGTTGCTGGATAAAAATTGATCATCCAGTTTGCAAACTAATGGCAGGTTGAAATGGGCAAGGTATAGTGAGCTCTGTGTTACCACCCCATGGTTTGTCAATGAAAAACATACAAAGTGTGAAGCAGGGAGTTTCTGCAGCAGCAAGCAGCAAGCAGTCAGTAAGGTGTTGGAGAGCTGAGCACCAGGCAGGAATGGAAACTGTACGAAGGTACACGACTCTAAGTTAGAGACAAGCCAGGGAAAAGGGAGCATGTGGCTTCTGCAAACAGGCAATTGTGTCCTTTCCTCTTCATGTGGTCTGTGGTGGAACCAATTGACTATATCGGAACTTCCACTTCAGAGACAGAGAAGCTAATGATCATGTTGAAACAACAAAATTGAAAGTGACAATTTTGCATTTTTCAACTGAAGCAATTCAAAATGTAAATCTCTTTAGAGTATCAATGCTGTCAGAATGGCAGATAAAGCCCAATTGCAGCGTAGTGTGGGGAAATTTTGAGATTGGAATGATTATACAGGACAGTATGAGGATTCCGACAGGGATTGAAATAAAAGCAGGATGATGATAAGATTCAAGTGGAGACTGGACAGATTACAGAATAGTGTCAGGATTCGCAGAGACATATGGGGATTTATACACAGAGATGGGGACATTTGCAGGACAGTGTAGGGAATTTTCCAGAGAGATAGGGATAATTACAAGGCAGTATGGGTATTTATGCAAACAAGTAGGGGTAATTACAGGACAGTGTGTGGATTCATACAGAGAAATGGGGATAATTACAGGACAGCGTGGGCTTTTTAACTGAGAGAAGGGGATCAGTACGGGGATTTATACAGACAGGCAGAAATAATTATAGGACAGTATGAGGAATTATACATAGAAATGGTAATAACTACACGACAGTGGGGTTATTCATACAGAGAGATCAGGATAATTACAGGACAGTGTGGATATTAATACAGAGAAATGGCGATAATTGCAGGACAGTATGGGGACTTCTACAGAGAGATGGGGATAATTAAGGGACAGTGTGGGAATTTATACAGAGGCATGGGCATAAGTAAAGGATAGCATGGGTATTTATTCACAGAGATGGGGATAATAACAGGATATGAAAGAAATTTATACAGGGATATGGGGATAATTACAAGACAATGTGGGGAATCAGGCAGAGATTTGGGGATAATTACAGGACAGTATGGGGATTTATAAAGGGGGTGGGGAGAATTAAAGGACATGTGGAGATTTACACTGGGAGATTGGATAATTACAGGACAGCGTGGGGACTTATACAGAGAGATGGGTAGATTTAGAGGACAGTGTGGGGATTTATTAAGAGTGATGGGGATAATTACCAGGCAATGTGGGGAATTACACAGAAATTTGTGGATAATTACAGGCCAGTATGGGAATTTATACAGAGAGATGGGGAGAATTAAAGAACAGTGTGGAGATTTACACTGGGAGATGGGA
>JAHRHZ010000005.1:1893-17034 GCA_024137785.1 Ginglymostoma cirratum | reverse complement strand
AATTAAAGAACAGTGTGGAGATTTACACTGGGAGATGGGATAATTACTGGACAGTGTGGGAATTTATACAGAGAGATGGCTATATTTACAGGACAGCGTGGGGATTTATACAGAGAGGTGGGGACAATTACTGAGCAGTACGTGGATTTATAGAGAGAGAGAGATGGGAATAATTGCAGGACAGTATGGGAATTTATAAACAGAAATAGGGATAATTGCAGGACAGTGTGTGGATTTATACCGAGAAATGGGGATAATTACAGGATAGGTGTAGATTTATAGAGAGATGGGAATAATTATAGGACCGTACGGGGATTTATAAAAAGAAACGGGGATAATTACAGGACAGTGTGTGAATTTATACGAGAGATGGGGATAATTACAGGACAGTTTGGGGATTTATACAGAGACATGAGCATAATTACAGGTCAGTAAGGGAATTTATACAGAGATATGGGGATAATTACAAGACAATATTGGCAATTATGCAGAGATTTGGAGATAATTACATGAGGATTCATACAGAGAGGTGTGGACAATGAAAGGACAGTGTGGAGATTTATACTAGGAAATGGGTTAATTACAGGACAGTGTGTGAATTTATACAGCTAGATCAGTATAATTACAGGACAGTAAGGGTATTTACACAGAGATATTGTGATGCTTACATGACAATGTGAGTATTAATACAGGGAGACAGGAACAATTACAGGATGCTGTTAGGATTTATGCGTAGAGGTGGGGGTAATTACCAGCTTATACAGAGAAATCAGGATAATTACAGGATGATGTGGAGATTTATACAGAGAGATAGGAATAAATAAAGGACAGTGTGGGTATTTATACTGGGAGATAGGGATAATTACTGGACAGTATGTAGATTTATATGGAGAGATGGGAATAGTTTCAGGAGAGTATGAGAATTTATAAAGAGAAATGGGGATAATTGCAGAACAGTGTGTGGATTTATACAGAGAGATGGGATTATTACAGGACAGTGTGGGTATTTTTGCAGAGAAATTTGGATAATGACATGACAATATGGATATTGTAACAGAGAGACAGGAATATTTACAGGACAGTCTGAGGATTTGTACAGAGAGATGGCAACAATGACAGGACAGCATAGGGATTTATACAGAGAGTTTGGGACAATTACAGGACAATGTGGGTATTAATACAAAGAAATGGTGAAAATTACAGAACAGTATGGAATTTTATGTAGAGTTAGGGAAAATTACATGACAGTATGGGAATTTATACAGAGTTTGGGATAATTAAGGGACAGTGTGGGGATTTATATAAACAAATGGGCATGATGACAGGACAGTATGGGGATTTATACAGAGAGATTGGGATAATTACAGGACAGAGTGGGGATTTATACAGAGAGATTGGGATAATTACAGGACAGTGTGGGATTTATGCAGAGATATGGGGATAATTATTGGACAGTGTATGGATTGATATTGAGAGATGGATATAATTACAGGACAGTGTGGGGATTTTTGCAGGTAGATGGAGATAATTTCTGGACAATGTGGGGATTTATACAGAGAGAAGGGGATAATTACAGGACAGTGTGGGATTTATGCAGAGAGATGGGATATTTACAGGACAATGTGGGGATTTATGCAGAGAGATGAAGATTATTACAGAAGAGTATAAGGATTTATAGAGAATTAGGGTAATTAAAGGGCAGTATGGAGATTTATACAAAGAGGTGGAGATAATTACAGGACAGGACAGGAATTTATGCACAGAGATAGGGGTAATTACAGGACAGTACAGGAAACTCTTCAGAGACAGGAATAATTACAGGACAGTATGAGGATTTATACAGAGAGGTAGGAATGAATATAGTACAGTGTGTGGTTTTATGCAGAGAGGTCAGGTTAATTACAGGACAATGTTTGAGTGGGATAATCACATGACAACAGAGAGATGGGGATAATTGCAAGACAGTATGGGGATTTATACAGAGACATGGGTATAATTCCAGGATAGTGTCGGTATTTTTTTCAAAGATATGGGGTAATTACAAGACAGTAAGTCTTGTGGGTACAGCGCAATGTGGGTATTAATACAGAGAGATGGAGATAATTACAGGACAGTACGGAAATTTATGTAGAGATGCAAATAATTTATTCAGCGAGAAGAGGGTAATTGCAAGACAGTACGGGAATTTATATAGAGAGATGGGGATAATTAAAGGACAGTATGGGGATGTATACAGAGAGATGGGGATAATTAAAGGACAGTATGAGTATAATGGGTATAACTACAGGACAGTGTGGGTATTTTTTTCAAAGATATGGGGTAATTACAAGACAGTAAGGGAATTTATTCCACGAGAAGAGGATAATTATAAGACAGCATGGGAATTGATACAGAGAGATGGGGATAATTAAAGGACAGTGTGGAAATTTATACAGGGAAATGGCAATAGTTACAGGACAGTAGGGGAATTTATAAAGAGAATTGGGGATAATTACAGCATAGTGTGTGGTTTTATGCAGAGAGATGGCAATAATTACAGGACAGTGTGGATATTCATACAGAGAGATCTGAAAATTAGATGACAGTGTGGATATTAATGCAGAGAAACAGGACAGTATGGGGATTTATACAAACAGTTCAAAATAATTACAGAACAATGTGAGGATTTGAGCAGAGAAAAGGGGACAATTAGTGGACAGTGTATGATTTATACTGAGACATGGGGATAATTACAGGACATTGTAGGGATTTATACAGAGAGATGGGGTAATTACAGGAAAGCATGGGCATTTATATAGAGAGATGGGGTAATTAAAGGACAGTGTAGAGGTTTATACTGGGAGATAGGGATAATTACAGGGCAGTGTGGGGATTTATGCAGAGAGATGGGGATAAGTACAGGACAGTGCGGACATTTATACGAAGAGACAGGAACAATTACAGGACAGTGTGAGTATTCATACAGAGTGATGGGGATAATTACAGGAGTGTGTGATGATTTAAATAGAGACATTGGTATACTTGTAGGACAACATGGGTATTTGTACAGAGAGATCGGGATACTATCAGGAAAATGTGGATATTAATACAGAGAGATGGGGATAATCACAGGATACTGTGGGTATTAATACAGAGAGGTGGAGATAATGACAGGACAGTGTGGGGATTTATAGAGAGACATAATTATAGAGAGGCATAATTATATGACAATGTGGGTATTTGTACCGAGTGATCAGGATAAGTACAGCACAATGTGGGTATTAATATAGAGAGATGGAGATAATTACAGGACAGTACGGAAATTTATGTAGAGATGCAAATAATTACATAACAGTATGAGGATTTTTACAGAGACATGGGGATAATTAAAGGACGGTTTCAGGATTTATATAGAGACTTGGGCATAGTTTCAGGATAGTGTGGGCATTTAATCAGTGAGATGGGGATAATTATAGGATCGTAAGGGAATTTATACATTGAGATGGGGATAATTACAAGACCAGGTGGAGATTAATGCAGAGAATTGGGGATAATTACAGAACAATGTGAGAATTTATGGAGAGAAATTGGGATAATTACAGGACAATTTGGAGATTTATACAGAGAGATAGGCATAAGTAGACAGTGCGGAGATGTATACAGAGAGATGGGGATAATTTCAAGACAATATGGGGATTTATACAGATAGGGATATTTGCAGGACAATATGGGTATTTACACAGACAGATGGGGATAATTAAAGGACAGTGTCTGGATTTATGCAGAGACTTGGACATAATTACGGGATAGTGTGAGTACTTATTCAGAGTGATCGGAATAATTATAGCAGAGTAAGGTAATTTTCAGAGAGATGGGGATAATTACAAGATAATGTGGATATTTACGCAGACAGTTGTGGATAATTATGGGACAGTGTGGGGATTTATACAGTGGGATGGTGATATTTACAGGACTGTATGGAAATATACATAGATAGGGATAATTACAGGACTTTTTGGGAATTCATACAGAGAGTTGGGCATATTTACAGGGTAGAGTGGGTATTTATTTTGAGAAATGGGGTGATTATAGGACAGAAAGATAACTTACACAGAAAGATGGGGAAAATTACAGGACAAGGTGGGGATTTAAGTAGTGAGTTGGGGATAACTAGAGGACAGTACGGGGATTTATACAGAGAGATAGGAATAATTATAGTACAGTGTGGACCTCAATACTAGGAGCGGGGTTAATTAGAAGACAGTGTGGGCATTTATACAGAGGTATGGGGATCATTACAGGCAGAATGGGGATCTATAGAGAGAGATGGGGATAATTACTGTACAGTGTGGTGACTTTCTCAGGGACATCTAAATAATTACAGAACAATATGGGAATTTTTACAGAGAGATGGAGATATTTACAGGACAGTATGAGGATATGTATTAATGGATGGACAATTGAAGGTCAGTGTGGGGATTTACACAGAGAGATGGGGATAATTACTGTACAGTGTGGAGACTTACACAAAGAGAACCAAATAATTACAGGACCATATGGGGATTTGTGTAGAGAGATTGGGATATTTACAGGACGGTATGGGACATGTATAGAGGGATGGGGCAATTACAGGTCAGTGTGGGGATTTGCACAGAGAAATGGGGATAATTACAGCACACTGTGTGGATTTATGCTGTGAGATTGGGATAATTACTGGATGGCATGTGGATTTATGCAGAGAGATGGAATAATTATATAACAGTGTGGGGATTGATACAGTGAGATGGGCATAATTACCATACAGTGTGTGGATTTACGCAGAGAGATGGGATAATTATAGGACAGTGTGGGGATTAATACAGAGAGATGGGGATAATTACTGGGCAGTATGGGGATCTATACAGTGAGATGGGGATAATTACTGGAGAGTTCATAGAATTATACAGAAAAATATGGATAAGTACAGAACTGTACAGGGATTTCTACAGTGAGGTGTGGATAATTACAGGACAGTGTAGGGATATATACAGAGATATAGGGGTAATTACAGGATAGTTGGGGATTTATGCAGAGAGGTGGGATAATTACAGGTTAGTGTGAAATTTATGCAGGGGCATGGGGCTAATTACAGGAAAGTGTGGGGATTTGTACAGACGGATGGGTGTAATCACTGAATAGTACGGAGAATTAGACATGGAGATCCAGGTAATTACATGACAATGTGGGGAATTTTAAAGATGGAGGGCATAATTGCAGGAGAGTGGGGATTTATACAGAGGGATGGGGATATTTACAGGACAGTATGGAAATTTATGTAGAGATGGGAAAAATTACAGGAAAGTATGTGTATTTATGCAGGGAGATGCGATAATTACAGGACACTGTGAGGACTTGCACAGTAAGATGTGATAATTACAGAATAGTGTGAGGAGTTATACAGGGAGATTGGGTTAATTACGGGACAGTAACGGAGTTTGCACAGAGATATCGCAATAATTGCATGTCAGTGTGGGAATTTACACTGAGGGATTAGGATAATTTCAGGACAGATTGGGGATTTATACAGGGAGATGGAATTAATTACTGGACAGCACAGGGATTTATACAGCGAGATGATGATGATTAGTGGACAGTACAGTGACTTATACACAGAGAGGGGATAATTACTGGACAGTGTATGGATTTAGATAGTGATAATTGGTGAACAGTGTGGGGAACAGTATGTGAATTTATACAGCCAGTTGGGGATAATTACTGGGCAGTATGGGGATTTATACAGAGAGGTGGGGATCATTACAGGCAGAATGGGGATCTATAGAGAAAGATAGGGATGATCACTGTACAGTGTGGAGACTTACACAGAGAGATCCAAATAATCACAGGACAATATGGGGAATTTTGCAGAGAGATGGGGATATTTACAGGACAGTATGGGGATATGTACAGACGGATGGGACAATTGCAGGTCAGTGTGGGGGTTTACACAGAGAGATGGGGATAATTACAGCACACTGTGTGGATTTATACAGAGAGACTGGACGGCGTGTGGATTTATGCAGAGAGATGGAATAATTACAGGACAGTGTGGGGATTAATATAGTGAGATGGGGATAATTACCTGAGAGTGCATAGAATTACGCAGAAAGATCTGGATAATGACAGAACCATATGGGGACTTTTACAGAGAGATGGGGATAATTACAGGACAGTGTGGGAATTATATACAGAGAGATTGGGATAATTACAGGATTGTTGAGGATTTATGCAGAGACGTGGGGCTAATTAAAGGAAAGTGTGGGGATTTATACAGAGGGATGGGTATAATTTCTGAGCAGTGCAGAGAATTAGACATGGAGATCCAGGCAATTACAAGACAATGTGGGGAATTTTAAAGAGGGAGGGCATAATTGCAGGACAGAGTGTGGATTTGTACAGAGGGATGGGGATATTTACAGGACAGTATGGAAATGTATGTAGCGATGGGGATAATTACAGGGCATTTTGGGGATTTATACAGAGACTTGGGCATATTTACAGGGTAGTGTGTGTATTTATTTTGAGAAATGGGGTGATTTTGGACTGAGAGATAATTTATACAGAGAGATGGGGATAATTACAGGACAAGATGGGGATTTAAGCAGAGAGTTGGGGATAATTACTGGACAGTGTGTAGATTTACATAGAGTTAGGACAATTACAGGACAGTGTGAGGATTTATACAGTGAGATGCGAATAATTATTGCAACAACGTGTGGATTTACACGGAGAGATGGGATAATTACAGGACAGTGTGGGGAGTTATACGGGGAGATTTGGATAATTACGGGACAGTAAGAGGGTTTGTACAGAGCTATCGCGATAATTACACGCCGGTGTGGGAATTTATACAGAGCGATCGTGGTAACTACAGGACAGTGTGTAGATTAATTCAGATAGATTGGAATAGCTTCATGACAGTGAAGGATTTATACAGAGATATGGGATTAATTACTGGATAGCACGGCGATTTATATAGGGAGAGGTTATAATTACAGGACAGTGAGGCAATACGTACAGAGAGAGGGGCTGATTACTGGACAGCGTCTGAGCTAACACAGCCAGACGGGGATAATTATAGGACCGAATGGGGATCTATATGGAGAGATTGGGATAATTACTGGACAGTGCAGAGAAGTACGCAGAAAATTCAAATAATTACAGGACAATGTGGAGATTTTACAGATAGATGGGGATAATTACAGGATAGGAATGGGATTTATACAGAGAGATGGGGATAATTACTGGACAGCGTGTGGATTTACACAGAGTGATCGGGTAGTTACAGGACAGAATGGGGATCTATACAGACGGACGGGGATCATTACTGGATTATGTGGACAATTACGCAGAGAGATGAAAAAAAATCCAGGACAATGTGAGGATTTTTACAGAGAGATAGAATAATTACAGGACAGTGAGGGGATTTATACAGAGAGATGGAATAATTACAGGACAGTGAGGAGCTATATATAGAGAGGTGGAGATAATGCTGGACAGTGTTGAGATTTATACAGAGAGGTGGGGATAATTACAGAACAGTGCAGAGAGTTACACTGCGAGGTCCGGATAATTACAGGAGAATGTGGTGATTTTTACGGGGAGGTGTCAATAATTACAGGACAGTATGGGGATTTATGCAGAGAGATGGAGATAATTACTGGACAGTGTGTGGGTTTATAGAGATACTTGGGGATAATTACTGGACAATGTGGGGATTTAGACAGAGAGCTGGAGATAATTACAGGACAGTGTAGGATTTATGCAGAGAGCTGGATAATTGTTTTGTATTCATTTGTGGGATGTGGGCGTCGCTGGCTGGGCTAGCATTTTTAGCCCGTCCCTCGTTGCCCTTGAGAAAGTGGTGGTGATCTGCCTTCTTAAACTGCTGCAGTTCTCCTGCTGTAGGTTGACCCACAATGCTATTAGGAAGGAAATTCCAGGATCTTGACCCAGCTTCAGTGAAGGAACGGCGATATTTTTCCAAGTCAGGATAGTGAGTGGCTTGAATGGTGTTCTGGTATGTCTGCTGCCCTTATCCTTCTAGATGGAAGTGGTCGTGGATTTGGAAGGTGCTATCTGAGGATCTTTGGTGAACTTCTGCAGTACATTTTGTAGACAATGCATACTGCTGCTACT
Organism: Ginglymostoma cirratum; assembly: GCA_024137785.1. Taxonomy (NCBI): domain Eukaryota; kingdom Metazoa; phylum Chordata; class Chondrichthyes; order Orectolobiformes; family Ginglymostomatidae; genus Ginglymostoma; species Ginglymostoma cirratum. The sequence continues at coordinate 8,880 of JAHRHZ010000005.1, read as the reverse complement.
GAGCATCGGTGTTGGAGGGAATGGATGTTTGTGGACATAGTGCCAATCAAGCGGGCTGCTTTGTCCTGGATGGTGTCAAACTTCTTGAGTGTTGTTGGGGTGCACCCATCCAGGCAAATGTGGAGTATTCCATCACACTCCCGATTTGTGCCTAGTAGATGGTGGACAGACTTTGAGGAGTCACGAGGTGAGTTACTCGTTGCAGTATTCCTAGCTTCTTGCTTGCTCTTGCAGCCACTGTGTTTATGTGGTGAGTCCAGTTGAGTCTTTGGTCAATGATAACACCCAGGTTGTTGATAGAGGGGGATTCAGTGATGGTAACATCATTAAATGTCAAGAGACAGTGGTTAGATTGTCTCTCATTAGTGATAGTCATAGCTTGGCATTTGTGTGGCGTGAATGTCACTTGCCACTTGTCAGCCCAAGCCTTTATATTGTCCAGATCTTGTTGCATTTGAACATTGACTGCTTCAGTATCTGAGGAGTCACAAATGGTGCTGAACATTGTGCAATCATTGGCAAACATCCACACTTCTGACCTTATGATAGAGGGAAGGTCATTGATGAAGCAGCTGAACATTCCCACTTCTGACCTTATGATAGAGGGAAGGTCATTGATGAAGCAGCTGAAGATGGTTGGGCCAAGGACACTACCCTGAGGAACTCCTATGTAGAATTTATGCTGAGATGGGATAATTACAGGACAATGTAGGAACCTATACTGAGAAATGAGTATAATTATAAGCTATTTGATTATTTATTCAGCAAGATGGGGATTGTTATGGGATAGTGTGGGCATTTATACAGAGATATTGTGATAATTACAGGATAATGTGGGGATTTATACTGAGGGACTGGGATATTTATGAGACAGTATTGGGATTTATATGAGAGCTGGGAATAGTTACAGGACAGCATGGGGATTTATACTAAGAAAATGGGATAATTATAAGACAGTATTGGGATTTATAACAAGAGAGATGGAGATAATTACAGGACATTGTGGTGATTTACACTGAGACATGGAGATAATTACAGGACAGGATGAGAATTATACAGAGACATGGGGATAATTATGTGACCGTGTGGGATTTTTACACAGAGATGGGGTAATTACAGGACAATTATGGGATTTTATGCAGCTAGATGGGGATCATTACAGAACTGTATGGGGATGCATACAGATGGATGGGGATAATTACTGGACAGTGCAGAGATTTATACAGAGAGATGGGATAGGACAGTGTAGGAACCTATACTGAGAGATGGGCATAATTACAGGATAGTTGAGTATTTATTCAGTGAGATGGGGATAGTTATGGGACAATATAGGGATTTATACAGAGAGATGGGGATAATTACAAGACAATGTTTGATTTATACAGAGAGAGATGGGAATAATTATAGAACAGTGTGGGGATTCATACAGAGACCATAATTACAGGACAGTATCAAAATTTACACAGAAGATGGGAATAGTTATAGGACACAATGTGGATTTATATAAAGATGGGGGTAATGAAAGGACAGCGTGGGGATTTATACAGACATATGGGCATAATTACATGGTAGTGTGAGTATTTATTCAGAGAGATGGGAACAATTAATGGGAATAAATAATGGGAATAATGGGTGTGGCGATCTTTCCAGAGAGATGGAGAAAATTACAGGACAGAATTGGAACATGTGCAGAACATGGGTGATATTACAGGATGATGTTTGGGTTTCCTTAGCGACTGGGATAATTGCATGACAGCATGTGGTCTCTATGGGACAGAAACTTCTGGGACAGAAAGGCTTTGCCATGCCTTTGTTGGTGCACTGTCTTTCCTCATCATCTAATATTGTTCACGTTTTGGAACTGATCTTCCCTGCAGTGAGGTAAGTTGCAGTTAACCTTTCTGAATGTCAATGGTTGATATGTCACTGTTGACCAATGGAAATGTCATTACCTTCCTCCTCACAGCTGCTCTTCTCAGTCAGACCCTGGAGGCTACTCCTTTCCAGCATTGTGGGCTGATGGTGTTCTCTATTCACAACATATTCTTTCTTCCAGCTCAGTGTTGGCAGAGTGGCCAATGTCAGTCTGCAATCAACCTGGGATCCTGAAGGAACTGACAGCTAGAACCCCAGGAGCTGTATACTCAATGGAGACAGCAAACAGTTTCATTACTGCATTGGTTCAGCCCTCGCAGTGCTTTGGGCAACTGTAATCCTAACCCTAACTCTAACCCCAACCCTAACCCTAACCCTAATCCTAACCCATCATCCTAGACTTTTTTTAATTAATTAATTCACGGGACATGGTGAATCTCTGGCCAGGCCAGCATTTATTGCCCATCCTTAAGAGTCCGGAGTCACATGTAGTTCAGACCAGGTAAGAATCCTTCCCTAAAGAACACTAGTGAATTAGTGAGGTGGATCTTTTCCTTGATAATTGAAATGGTTTCATGGTAACAATTAGAAACTTAATTCCAGATTTTCACTGGATTTGAACCCGGCTCTCTGCATCAATTGTATCATGATAATACCACTAGGCTGTCGGCATCCCTTCCCCCATTGCTCCAGCCCCTCCAATCCTTCTCCCCACTACCAATTCTATGCAACTGCATGCCTGTGCATGTGTGTGACCATGGGGAAGCATCTTAGACTCTGTGTGTGTGTGTGTGTGTGTGAGTGTGCGTGTGTGTGTGCGCGCACACGTATGTGCCTGTGTGTGAGTGACTATGTGTACATATGAGACTGTGTGTGCACGTGTGTGTCTGTGTGAGCATGTGTGTTTGGCCGTGAAGCTATGTGAGACTATATGCGCATGCATGTGTGACCATGTGAGATTGTGTGTATATATGTGTGTGTATGACTGTGAAACTGTGTTTATGCATGTGTGTATGTGCAACTGTGTGTGCAACCACATGTATGTGTATGCATACAAGTGTGTGTATGTGCATGCGTGTACGTATTTGTATATGTGCATATGCGTGTCTGTGTGTACATGTGTGTTTGTGTGTGCATATATGTGTGTGTCTATGTGTTTGTGTGTATGTGTATGTGTAATGTGTGTCTGTGAGGAACACCCTGGATTCCATAAACAGGGAATGTGTGTGATAAACTCCCCGTGCGGCAGCCCATTCACTGACCGTTGCTTTCGTTCAAGGTGGCTTCCTTAAACAGTTTCAGCCACAGATCAAAAAATAACCTTTCCTAATATTCCTTTGTTTTATTTTTCTCCATTTTACGTCAGGTTCCTCTCTTTCCCACTGTGCTTTTTCAAAAATTCCAAGAAAGTTTCCACCACATGGTCCAGATATTTAAATGAGGCAGCAGGATTTCCCCCCACCCCCACCCCAGCCTGACAGAGCAGTGAGGAACTGGAGCTGTTCAAAGGCTCCTCACTGCAGGCAGCCGCGGTTCAGGAAGCTGATTACCCGCAGCCCTGGTTACCCAGGGAAGGAGCCGGGAGAGGACACCCTCTGAAGGGGAGCCGGGGCTCCTGCTTCCTACAGAAACCTACAAAGGAGCCTCTGGGTCCTTCCTTATCGCTTATCTTGTTATATTAATATCACGAAGGGTCTACAGAGGGCAATTAATTCCAGGGTAAGACTTCCAGAGCTCAGGACCTATGTGGTGTGCTCGCAGGGAGCAGTGCTTGGAGCCCACCGATGTGTGGAAATGACCTGGATGAGGGAACGAAATGCAACATTTCCAAATTTGCCAACACAAAACTGGGTGGGATTGTGAGTTCGAGGATGATGCGAAGAGGTTTCCACGAGATTTAGAGAAGTTGAGTGAGCAGGCAAACTCATGGCAGTTGCAGTACAATGTGAATGAAGGTGATGTTATACGGAAAGTCAGAAATCACCAGGTTCGCAAGGTTTCGGAGTGTGGCCCCTTCGTCAGGTCATCTCATCCGACGAAGGGGCTAAACTCCAAAAGCTTGTGATTTCAAATAAACCTATTGGACTATAACCTGGTTTCGTGTGACATCTGACTTTGTCCATCCCAGTCCAACACCAGCACCTCCACATCATGTTATACAGAAAGCAAGAGTATTATTTAAATAGTGATGCACTGGGGAGTGCAGCTATGCAAAGGGATCTGGGTGTCCTTGAACACCAGTTAATGAAAGGAGACAAACAGCTACGGGTATGAAAGACAAATTGGTCTTCATTGCAAGTGGATCTGAGTTCAGAAGTTGGCATTTCTTACTGCCATTATAGTGGTCAAAAGTGGAAGCCCCCGGGCTATTTGATGTAATTTTTGTCTCCCGACCTGAAAAAGGATATACTTCCCACAGACGGGGTGCAGCAAAGACAGATTGCCTTGTCTTCCAACAGAAGTCACTGTTTCGGGAGGGCAGGAGCAAGGTTCACAGGAGCGAACACTTGCCCCTGTGGGTGACTTTCTTTCAGCTAAACCGCGCAAACACAGCACAGGCCTGGGGTAGGAGCCTGGATTCTAAGCCTCAGGCTGACACTTTGTTACCAATCGCCAGGCTACCACTGTCAACAAAGTTCTTTTCTTCTTTTCATCCCTGTCTGGGATTTACCCTTTTATTTCCCCTCTGTCAGTGAGTCACACTAATGGCTGATGAAGCTTCCATTACAGAGAGAAGGCATGCTCATGTTGCCTGAAGCAAGCTTCCCAAGGCTGGGGGCCACAACCTGTGCACAGTAAGATCCCACGCGTTGGATTGCAGACCAGCTAGACAAAAACACTTGGCCCCCTGGGGAGTGCTCTCCAGCCCTTCCCCTACACTCTCTGCTACTTCCTGCAGTTTAGAAGAGTGAAAGGGGATCCCACAGTGGTTATGCGAGGGGGATTGATAAAGACGATGCAGAGAGCATGTTTCCTCATGTGGGCCAATCTAGGACGCGAGGTCATCGTTTTAGGGTAAGGAATAGCAGGTTTAAAACAAGCTGAGGAGAAATTAGGGTGGTGAATCTCACTATCACAGAGTAGGTCGGGCGTGGAGTAAATTTAAGGAGGAAATGGGCAGATTCTTAATCAGTAGCTGGTTGAAGGGTGATGGAAAGCGGGCAGGAAAGGTAAAGTTGAGGCCCAGACGGGACCAGCCGCGATCGTTATCAAATAGCAGAACGCGCTGGAGGAGCTGAATGGCCTGCTCTTAGTTCTTATGTTCTCCTTTGAAATCATGGGCATGTGGGATCTCGTCGGCCTTTGGGGGTGGGGGGCGGGGTGTGCGAGTGCTGACGGGGAGTGGTGGTTGTGGGGGTCGGGCTGAGGAAAACAGCACTGTGTTCCACCCTCCCCCCCCACCCCCCACCCCCGCTTTACCCTGGCAGCCAGGACCCTGTGTGACTCAGGAGAGAGAGCGTTGTCAATTCCACAAGCTTGATGGGGAGGGGGGTGGGGGGAAACAATTTGATCGAAGCGATTAAGGAAGAGTGACAGGTTCATGTGCGTCCGTGCCTTTTTGTTTCAAGTGATTTATGAGACTGCTTTCTTTTGCAGCTTGTGTGAGTTCCGATCTCCCCTCGCCGCCAACTTCCTTCAATGTTGCGGGTTCAATCGTTCAAGTTACTGGGACAGAATTTGACTCAACACTTCACCCACACATGAGGCTTTCGTTGAGATCAAAGTTGAAAAAGAGTTGGGCCAGCGACAAGCGAAAAGAAATGTCAAAGGATCGGCCTTACAGCTTATTTGAAAACATCCACGGTTTTAGTCAAGTCTCCTCCTACCGGGGATCTCCGCCTTTGGGTTTCAGCCGGGGGAATTCAGTGCAAACAGTAGATGCTCTGAATTTTGGAACATCTTCATTGCTGTCGAAGCGGTTGGACGTAGACCTCTGTTAGAATCTCTCTGGGAGTCACGACGAGACCTTGCCTGACCCCACGGCTGAGGGAGGGAGGTGCCTGACAAAACGTGAGGGGGGTTAGGAGGTGATAGGATCCAGCCTGCTGGCCCTCCCTCCGCTGTCCATCCTCTTGCCTTGCCTGCCATTTCTGGGTGCCCTGGTTACCATGGGGAAAGCCACGCCAAAAATGGTCCTGCTTTTGAACGTGTGGTGCGCGCTGCTGACCTTAGCCTTGCTCGGAATGGTGTGTTATCTGGTGTCAAGCGGCTCCTGGAGGAAGGTAGGTGCAGAAGATGAATTGTTCTCCTCAGGAGTGAACCCATTCTCCCTCGCGTTCTCTCCTCCCAATTGACCCCCCTGCTCCAATCAATGGGACAGCATCCCCCCCGTCTGCCAGTCCGGTTGACAGCGATGAGCTATTTGCTGCTTTGCGTCCCAGTTGGATCCAAGTATTGTCTTCCAGTCATTGGTGTCATCAATCTCGGGTCAACTAATAACACTATGCATCAATGAAATAGAGCTCCTGTCGTCGATGAGGGATCAGGGCAGGCAATTTGTACAAAACAACCTCCCGCCGAAAAGTATTCTGACTGGAATCCAAATTTGCAAGGTTTCTTTTTTTGGGAGAATACTGACCGAGAGAGATGTGCACTTGCTCCAAGGGCACCGTGGGAAATTCAACAGTCACGCTCTGCAAAGATTTGTCAAAGTATGTACTGACCCTCTGACAGTGCGGCGCTCCCTCAGTACTGACCCTTCAACAGTGAGGCACTCCTTCAGTACTGACCCTCTGACAGTGCAGCACTCCCTCAGTACTGACTCTCCGACAGTGTGGCACTCCCTCAGTACTGACCCTCTGACTGTGTGGCACTCCCTTAGCACTGACCCTTCGACAGTGCGGCGCTCCCTCAGTACTGACCCTCTGACAGGGCGGCACTCCCTCAGTACTGACCCTTCGACAGTGCGGCACTCCCTCAGTACTGACCCTCCGACAGTGCGGCACTCCCTCAGTGCTGACCCTCTGACAGTGCGGCACTCCCTCAGTACTGACCCTCCGACAGTACGGCACTCCCTCAGTACTGACTCTCCAACAGTGCGGCACTCCCTCAGTACTGACCCTCCGACAGTGCGGCACTCCCTCAGTACTGACTCTCTGACAGTGCGGCACT
>JAHRHZ010000004.1:37525961-37536965 GCA_024137785.1 Ginglymostoma cirratum | reverse complement strand
AGAAGTTATAACATTTGGTGAAGTTGAGAATTTTTACTTCTGAAGTGCTTATCTCAGTGAACTAAGCATGTAAGTGAAAGCAACATGTGAACTTTGGTCATTTTGTGAAGATGAGATTTTGGTCATCTGAAGATCTTATCTCGCTGAAATATGCATTTAAGTCAAAGCAGCAATCAGTAGTTATGTCTTTTGGTGAAGTTTAGATTTGTGACTTCTGAAGTGCTCAACTCACTGAAATAAGCATTTTAGTGAAACGAGCATCAAAAGTTAGATTATATGGTGAAGTTTCGATTTTTGACTTCTGAAGTGCTTATCTCACTCAACTGGGCATGTTGGTCAAACCAGAATCAAAAATTAAGGCGTTTGATTAAGTTGAGATTTTAGCCTTCCAAAGTGCTTCACAACCTGAAATAAGCATTTCAGTGAAACCAGCATCAAAAGTTAGGTCATTTGGTGAAGTTGAGATTTTGGTCATTTAAAGTGATTAACTCTCTGAATTAAGCATTTTATTAATGTCAGCATCGATAGGTGTGTCATTTGGTGAAGTTGAGATTTTGGTCATCTAAAGTGCTTAACTCGCTGAAGTCAGCATTTCATCAAAGCAGCATTAAAAGTTAGGTCATTTGGCGAAGTTGTGATTTTTGTCATCTAAAGTGCTTAACTCGCTGAAATAAACATTTTAGTGAAAGCAGCATCAGTAGATATGTCATAACGTGAAGTGCAGAATTTTGGCTTCTGAAGTGCTCAAACTCACTGAAATAAGCATTTTAAGTGAAACGAGCATCAAAAGTTAGATTATTTGGTGAAGTTGAGATTGTTGAATTCTGAAGTGCTTATCTCACTGTCGGTCAAACCAGCATAAAAAATTAAGGAGTTTGATTAAGTTGAGATTTCGTCTTCTACAGTGCTTAACAGCCTGAAATAAGCATTTCAGTGAAACCAGCATAAAAAGTTATGGCGTTGAGTGAAGTTGAGGTCTTCTGAAGTGTTTATCTGTCTGAAATAAGCATGTTAGTCAAATCAATATCAACAATTGGTGAAGTTGAGAATTTGGTCATCTAACGTGTTTACCTCGCTGAATGAAGCATTTTATTAAAATCAGCATCGATAGTTATCTCATTTGGTGGAGTTGAGATTTTGGCCATCTAAAGTGCTAAACTCGCTGAAATAAGCATTTCAGTCAAAGCAGCATCAAATGTTATGTCATTGAGTGAAGTTGAGGTCTTGGTTCTCTGAAGTGTTTATCTGGCTGAAATAATCATGTTAGTCTAATCAAGATCAACATTTGGGTCTTTTGGTGAAGTTGAAATTTGTGTCTTCTAAAGTGCTTATCTCGCTGACATAAGCATGCCAACCAAACTAGCAAGTCAAATTAAATGATTTGTTGAAGTTGAGAATTTTGTTTTAAATTGTGCTGAACTTGCTGATATAAGCAAGGGTATCAAACCAGCATCAACATTTGATTCATTTAGGTGACTATAGATTTTTGACTTCTGTAGTGCATATCTCACTGAACTGAGCGTGTTAGTGAAACCAACATCTAAACTTAAGTCATTTGCTGGAGTTGAGATTTTGATCATCTAACGTGCTTCACTCGCTGAAAGAAGCATTTCAGTCAAAGCAGCATTAGAAGTTAGGTCATTTGGCGAAGTTGTGATTTTTGTCATCTAAAGTGCTTAACTCGCTGAAATAAACATTTTAGTCAAAGCAGCATCAGTAGTTATGTCATTTGGTGAAGTTCAGATTTTTGGCTTCTGAAGTGCTCAACTCACTGAAATATGCATTTTAGTGAAACGAGCATCAAAAGTTAGATTATTTGGTGAAGTTGAGATTTTTGACTTCTGTTGTGCTTATCTCACTGAACTGGACATCTTGGTCAAACCAGGATGAAAAATTAAGGCGTTTGATTAAGTTGAGATTTTCATCTTCTACAGTGCTTAACAGCCTGAAATAAGCATTTCAGTGAAACCAGCATCAAAAGTTATGTCGTTGTGTGAAGTTGAGGTCTTCTGAAGTGTTTATCTGGCTGAAATAAGCATGTTAGTCAAATTGAGATCAACATTTGGGTCTTTTGGTGAAGTTGAAATTTGGGTCTTCTAAAGTGCTTATCTCGCTGACATAAGCATGTCAACCAAACCAGCAACTCCAATTAAATGATTTGGTTAAGTTGAGAATTTGGTCTTAAATTGTGCTGATCTTGCTGAAATAAGCAAGGGTATCAAACCAGCATCAACATTTGATTCGCTTGGTAAAGTTTAGATTTTTGACTTCTGTACTGCTTATCTCAATGAACTGAGCATGTTAGTGAAACCAACATCTAAACTTACGTCATTTGCTGAAGTTGAGATTTGGGGCTTCGAAAGGTTTTTAATGAAACCAGCATCTCAACTTTAGTCATTTGCTGGAGCTAAGATTTTGGTCATCTAAAGTGCTTAACTCGCTGAAATAAGCATGCTAATCAAATGAAGATCAACAATTGGGCCTTTTGATGAAGTTGAAATTTGTGTCTTCTAAAGTGGTTATCTCGCTGACATAAGCATGTCAACCAAACCAGCAACTCAAATTAAATGATTTGGTGAAGTTGAGAATTTTGTTTTAAATGGTGCTGATCTTGCTGAAATAAGCAAGGGTATCAAACCAGCATCAACATTTGATTTGTTTGGTAAAGTTTAGATTTTTGACTTCAGTAGTGCTCATCTCAATGAACTGAGCATGTTAGTGAAACCAACAGCTAAACTTAAGTCATTTGCTGGAGTTGAGATTTTGATCATCTAAAGTTCTTGTCTCGTTGAAATAAACATTTCAATCAAAGCAGCGTCAGTCGTTATGTCATTTGGTGAAGTTCAGATTTTTGTCATCTAAAGTGCCCAAATCATTTAAGTGAGCATTTTACTGAAACGAACATCAAAAGTTAGATTATTTGGTGATGTTGAGATTGTTGACTTCTGAACTGCTTATCTCACTAAACTGGGCATCTTGATCTAACCAGCATCAAAAATTAAGGCGTTTGATTAAGTTGAGATTTTAGCCTCCTAAAGTGCTTAACAACCTGAAATAAGATTTCAGTGAAACCAGCATGAAAAGTTACGTCATTTGCTGGAATTGAGATTTTGTTCATCTAAAGTGCTTAACTTGCCAAAATAAACATTTTAGTCAAAGCAGCAACAAAAGTAAGGTCATTTGATGAAGTTAAGATTTTGGTCATCTGAAGTGCTTAACTTGCCGAAATAAACATTTTAGTCAAAGCAGCATTAGAAGTTAGGTCATTTGGCGAAGTTGTGATTTTTGTCATCTAAAGTGCTTAACTCACTGAAATAAACATTTTAGTGAAAGCAGCATCAGTAGTTATGTCATTGGGTGAAGTTCAGATTTTTGGCTTCTGAAGTGCTCAACTCACTGAAATAAGCATTTTAGTGAAACGAGCATCAAAAGTTAGATAATTTGGTGAAGTTGAGATTTTTGACTTCTGAAAAAATTACGTCGTTTGGTGAAGTTGAGAATTTAGTCTTCTGAACTGTTTATCTCACTGAATGTTAGTCAAATCAAAATCAACATTTCAGTCATTTGGCGAAGTTCAGATTTTTGGCTTCTGAAGTGCTCAACTCACTGAAATAAGCATCTTAATGAAACCAGGATCAAATGGGTGATGTTGAGAATTTTGACTTCTGTAGTGCTTATCTCGCTGAAATAAGCAAGGGAATCAAACCAGCATCAACATTTGATTCGTTTTGTGAAGTGTAGATTTTTGACTTCTGTAGTGCTTATCTCAATGAACTAAGCATGTTAGTCAAACCAGCATCAAAAATTAAATCATTTGGTGAACTTGAGATTTCGGACTTCTGAAGGACTTAACTCGCTGAAAAAAGCCTTTCAGTGAAACCAGCATCAAAACTTAAACCATTTGGTGAAGTTGAGATTTTGGTCAGCTGAAGGGCTTACCTCGCTGAAAAAAGCCTTTCAATGAAACCAGCATCTAAACTTAAACCAGTTAGGGAAGTTGAGATTTTGGTCATCTAAAGTGCTTAACTCGCTGAAATAAGCATTTTAGTCAAAGCAGCATCAAAAGTTATGTCATGTGGTGAAGTTCAGATTTTTGACCTCTGATGTGTTTATCTCAATGAACTGAGCATGTTAGTCAAACCAGCATCAAAAATTACGTCGTTTGGTGAAGTTGAGAATTTAGTCTTCTAAACTGCTTATTTCCCTGAAATAAGCATGTTAGTCAAATCAAAATCAACAGTTGAGTCATTTGGTGAAGTTGGCTTCTGATCTGGCTTCTGATGTGCTCAACTCACTGAAATAAGTATTTTAATGAAACCAGGATCAAATGTTAGGTCATTGGGTGATGTTGAGAATTTTGACTTCGGTAGTGCTTATCTCGCTGAAATAAGCATGTCAACCAAACCAGGATCACAAACTAAATGTTTTGGTGAAGTTGAGAATTTTGTCTTAGTTTGTCCTTATCTTGATGAAATAAGCAAGGGAATCAAACCAGCATCAACATTTGATTCGTTTTGTATAGTGTAGATTTTTGACTTCTCTAGTGCTTACCTCAATGAACTAAGCATGTTAGTCAAACCAGCATCAAAAATTTAGTCGTTTGGTGAAGTTGAGATTTGGGATTCTGAAGGGCTTAACTCGCTGAAAAAAGCCTTTCAGTGAAACCAGCATCTAAACGTAAACCATTTGGTGAAGTTGAGATTTTGGTCATCTGAAGGGCTTACCTCGCTGAAAAAAGCCTTTCAGTGAAACCAGCATCTAAAGTTAAACCATTTGGTGAAGTTGAGATTTTGCCCATCTGAAGTGCTTAACTGGCTGAAATAAGCATTTCAGCAAATACAGCAACTAAACTTAAATCATTTGGTGAAGTTCAGATTTTTCACTTCTGAAGTGCTCATCTCATTGAACTGACCATGTTAGTCAAACCAGCATCAAAAATTACGTCGTTTGGTGAAGTTGAGAATTTAGTCTTCTGAACTGTTTATCTCACTGAAATAAGCATGTTAGTCAAATCAAAATCAACATTTCAGTCATTTGGCGAAGTTCAGATTTTTGGCTTCTGAAGTGCTCAACTCCACTGAAAGAAGCATTTTTATGAAACCAGAATCAAATGGGTGATATTGAGAATTTTGACTTCTGTAGTGCTTATCTCGCTGAAATAAGCATGTCAACCAACCCAGGATCACAAATTAAATGCTTTGGTGAAGTTGAGAGTTTTGTCTTAGCTTGTGCTTATCTTGCTGAAATAAGCATTTTATTCAATCTTGAATCAAAAGTCATTGAGTGAAGTTGAGGCATTTGTCCTCTGAAGTGTTTATCTGGCTGAAATAAGCATTTTAGTCAAAGCAGCAACAAAAGTTAAGTCATTTGGTGAAGTTCAGATTTTTGACCTCTGAAGTGTTGCTTCTCAATGAGCTGAGCATGTTAGTGAAACCAGGATCAAAAATCTAGCTATTTGATGAAGCTGATATTTTGGCCTTTTGAAGGGCTTAACTCGCTGAAATAAGCTTTTCAGTGAAACCAGCATCAAAACTTAAGACATTTGGTGAAGATGAAAGTTTGGTCGTGTAAAGTGCTTAACTCGATGAAATAAGCATTTTGTTCGAATGGATGTCAATAAATGAGTCGAGGGTGAAGTTGAGATTTTTGACTTCTGTAGTGCTTATCTCGCTGAAATAAGCATGTCAACCAAACCAGCATCACAAATTAAATGTTCAGGTGAAGTAGACAATTTTGTCTTAGCTTGTGCTTATCTTGCTGAAATAAACAAAGGAATCAAACCAGCATCAACATTTGATTAGCTTTGTGTAGTGATTTTTGACTTCTGTAGTGCTTACCTCAACGAACTAAGCATGTTAGTCAAACCAGCATCTAAAATTTAGTCGTTTGGTGAAGTTGAGATTTGGGACTTCTGAAGGGTTAACTCGCTGAAAAAAGCCTTTCAGTGGAACCAGCATCTAAACTTAAACCATTTGGTGAAGTTGAGAGTTTGGTCATCTGAAGTGCTTAACTCGCTAAAATAAGCATTTCAGTGAAGCCAGCATCTAAACTTAAATCATTAGGTGAAGTTGACATTTCCGACTTCTGAAATGCTTAACTCGCTGAAAAAAGCCTTTCAGTGGAAACAGCATCTAAACTTAAATCATTTGGTGAAGTTCAGATTTTTCACTTCTGAAGTGCTTATCTGAATAAACTAAGCATGTTAGTCAAACCATCAAAAGTTAGGTGATTTGATGAAGTTGAGATTTTCGTCATCTAAAGTGCTTAACTCGCTGAAATAAGCATTTTAGTCAAAGCAGCATCAAAAGTTACGTCATGTGGTGAAGTTCAGATTTTTGACCTCTGATGTGCTTATCTCAATGAACTAAGCATGTCAGTCAAACCAACATCAAAAATTTAGTTGTTTGGTGAAGTTGAGATTTTAATCTTCTAAAGTGCTTATATTGTTGAAATAAGCAAGGCAATCAAACCAGCATCAAAAGTTGATTCGTTTGGTGAAGTTAGATTTTAGTCTTCTAAAGTGCTTAACAGTCTGAAATAAGCATTTTAGACTAACCTGCATCAGACGTTAGGTCATCTGGTGAAGTTGAGATTTAGGTATTCTGATATGCTTATCTCGCTGAAATAGTCACGAGAATCAAACGAGCATCAAAACTTATGTCATTTGGCGATGTTGAGATTTTGGTCATCTAAAGTGCTCAACTCACTGAAATAAGCATTTTAATGAAACGAGCGTCAAATGTTAGGTCATTGTGTGATGTTGAGAATTTTGACTTCTGTAGTGCTTATCTCGCTGAAATAAGCATGTCAACCAACCCAGGATCACAAATTAAATGTTTTGGTGAAGTTGAGAGTTTTGTCTTAGTTTGTGCTTATCTTGCTGAAATAAACAAAGGAATCAAACCAGCATCAACATTTGATTAGCTTTGCGTAGTGATTTTTGACTTCTGTAGTGCTTACCTCAACGAACTAAGCATGTTAGTCAAACCAGCATCTAAAATTTAGTCGTTTGGTGAAATTGAGATTTGGGATTCTGAAGGGCTTAACTCGCTGAAAAAAGCCTTTCAGTGAAACCAGCATCTGCACTTAAACCATTTGGTGAAGTTGTGATTTTGGTCAGCTGAAGGGCTTACCTCGCTGACAAAAGCCTTTCTGTGAAACCAGCATCTAAACTTAAACCATTTAGGGAAGTTGAGATTTTGGTCATCTAAAGTGCTTAACTCACTGAAATAAGCATTTTAGTCAAAGCAGCGTCAAAAGTTATGTCATGTGGTGAAGTTCAGATTTTTGACCTCTGATGTGTTTATCTCAATGAACTGAGCATGTTAGTCAAACCAGCATCAAAAATTACGTCGTTTGGTGAAGTTGAGAATTTAGTCTTCTAAACTGCTTATCTCACTGAAATAAGTGTGTTAGTCAAATCAAAATCAACATTTGAGTCATTTGACGAAGTTCAGTATCTGGCTTCTGAAGTGCTCAACTCACTGAAATAAGCATTTCAGTGAAACCAGCATCTAAAAGTAAACCATTTGGTGAAGTTGAGGTTTTGGTCATCTGAAGGGCTTACCTCGCTGAAAAAAGCCTTTCAGTGAAACCAGCATTTAAACTTAAATCATTTGGTGAAGTTCAGATTTTTCACTTCTGAAGTGCTTATCTCATTGAACTGACCATGTTAGTCAAACCAGCATCAAAAGTTAGGTCATTTGATGAAGTTGAGATTTTCATCATCTAAAGTGTTTATCTCGCTGAAATAAGCATTTTAGTCAAAGCAGCCACAAAAGTTATGTCATGAGGTGAAGTTCAGATTTTTGACCTCTGTTTGTGTTTACCTCAATGAACTGAGCATGTTCGTCAAACCAGCATCAAAAATTACGTCGTTTGGTGAAGTTGAGAATTTTGTCTTCTAAACTGCTTATCTCACTGAAATAAGCATGTTAGTCAAATCAACATCAATATTTGAGTCATTTGGCGAAGTTCAGATTTTTGGCTTCTGAAGTGCTCAACTCTCTGAAATAAGCATTTCACTGAAATTAGCATCAAAAGTTAGATCATTGAGGGAAGTTAAGAATTTTGACTTCTGTAGTGCTTATCTCAATGAACTAAGCATGTCAGTCGAACCAGCATCAAAAATTTAGTCGTTTGATGAAGTTGAGATTTTAATCTTCTGCAGTGCTTATATCGTTGAAATAAGCAAGGCAATCAAACCAGCATCAAAAATTAATTCGTTTGTTGAAGTTGAGATTTTAGTCTTCTCAAGTGCTTAACAGTCTGAAATAAGCATTTTAGACTAACCCGCATCAGAAGGTAGGTCATTTGGTGAAGTTGAGATTTTGGTATGCTTATCTCGCTGAAATAGTCATGTGTATCAAATGAGCATCAAAACTTGGTGAAGTCGAGATTTTGGTCATCTAAAGTGCTCAACTCACTGAAATAAACATTTTAATGAAACCAGCATCAAATGTGAGGTCATTGGGTGATGTTGAGAATTTTGACTTCTGTAGTGCTTATCTCGCTGAAATAAGCATGTCAACCAAACCAGCATCACAAATTAAATGTTTTGGTGAAGTTGAGAATTTTGTCTTAGCTTGTGCTTATCTTGCTGAAATAAACAAGGGAATCAAACCAGCATCAATATTTGATTCGTTTTGTGTAGTGTAGACTTTTGATTTTTGACTTTGCTCAACGAACTAAGCATGTTCGTCAAACCAGCATCAAAAATTTAGTATTTTGGTGAAGTTGAGATTTGGGACTTCTGAAGGGCTTAACGCGCTGAAAAAACTCGATGAAATAAGCATTTTATTCAAATGAACGTCAATAAATGAGTCAGTGGGTGAAGTTGAGATTTTAGTCTTGTAAAGCGCTTAACAGTCTGAAATAAGCATTTTAGACTAACCTGCATCAGAAGTTAGATCATTTGGTGAAGTTGAGATTTTGGTGTTCTGAAGTGCTTAGCTCGCTAAAATAAGCATTTTAGTAATACCAGCATCAAAAGTTATGTCATTTGGTGAAGTTGAGAATTTTTACTTCTGAAGTGCTTGTCTCAATGAACTAAGGCATGTTCGTGAAACTAGCATCTAAACTTATGTCATTTGGTGAAGCTGAGATTTTAGTCATCTAAAGTGCTTAACTCGCTGAAATAAGCATGTTAGTAAATCTAGAATCAAAAGTAACGTCATTGAGTGAAGTTGAGGTTTTGGTCTTCTGAAGTGTTTATCTGCCTGAAATAAGCGTGTTAGAATTAGAATTAGAAACCCTACAGTGTGGAAACAGGCCCTTTGGCCCAACAAGTCCACACTGAGATAAAAGGTACTGCAGATGCTGGAGAATCCAAGATAACAAGCATGGGGCTGGATGAACACAGCAGGTCAAGCAGCATCATAGGAGCAGGAAAACTTGACGTTTCGGGCCTAAACCCTTCATCAGAAAACCCTTCATCCACACTGACCCTTGGAACATCCCACCCAGCCCCATCCCCCTATAACCCACACACCCCTGATCACTATGGGCAATTTAGCATGGCCAATCCACCTAGCCACATCTTTGGACTGTGGGAGGAAACCGGAGCACCCGGAGGAAACCCACGCAGACATAGGGAGAATGTGCAAACTCCACACAGACCTCGGGCTGGAATCAAACCCGGGACCCTGGCGCTGTGAGGCTGCAGTGCTAACCACTGAGCCACTCCCTCTTTTACCACCTTCCCTGATCTTACTGAAACATCTAAACCCCGGAACCTGCAACAATCCTGTCCCTGCTCTATCCATGTCTCCGAAATGGCCACAACATGGCCCAGGTACCAACCCATGCTGCAAGTTCACCCACCTTATTCCGGATGCTCCTGGCGTTGAAGTAGACACACTTCAAACCACCTTCCTGCCTGCCGGTACACTCCTGTGACCTTGAATTTCATGACCTCACTACTCTCAACTTCCTGTACACTGGAGCTACAAGTCAGGTTCCCATCCCCCAGCTGAATTAGTTTAAACCCTCCCGAAGAGTATTAGCAAATTTCCCCCCCAGGATATTGATACCCCTCTGGTTCAGGTGCAGACCATCCCATTTGTAGTGGTCCCATCTACCCCAGAATGAGCTCCAATTATCCAGGTATCTGAATCCCTACCTCCTGCACCATCCCTGTAGCCACGTGTTCAACTGCTCTCTCTCCCTATTCCTCGCCTTGCTAGCACATGGTAACAAACCAGAGATAACAACTCTGTTTGTTCTAGCTCTAAGCTTCCACCCTAGCTCCTTGAATTTCTGCCTTACATCCCCGTCCCTTTTCCTACCTATGTCGTTGGTGCCTATGTGGACCACGACTCGGGGCTGCTCCCCCTCCCCGTTAAGGATCCCGAAAACACGATCCGAGACATCACAGACCCTGGCACCTGGGAGGCAACACACCAACCGCAAGTCTCTCTCGTTCCCGCAGAATCTCCTCTCTGTCCCCCTAACTATGGAGTCCCCAATGACTACTGCTGTCCTTCTCTCCCCCCTTCCCTTCTGAGCAACAGGGACAGACTCTGCGCCAGAGACCTGTACCCCATGGCTTACCCCTGCTAAGTCGTCCCCCTCAACGGTATCCAAAACAGTATACTAGTTAAGGAGGGCACCGGACACAGGGGATCCCTGCCTGTTCCCTTTCCATCCCCTGACTGTAACCTTTTCTCATCAAGCTCCACAACGTTTTATCTCAGATACTCTAGCATTGGCAGTTCCTACTATCCCTATACCTTTTCCCTGTACCTTGAAAAGAGACAAAGGAGAGAGAGAAAGGACAGAGAGCGACAGAGAAAGGACAGATAGAGAAAAAGTACAGAGAAAGAAAGTTGGGATAGAGAAAGGAGCGAGACAAAGAAATGTGTGAAAGCAAGAAGGGAGAGAGAGAGATGAAGTACCGAGAGAGAGAGAGAGGATGGAGATAGTGAGAAAGGAGAGAGCCAGAAAATAGAGACAGAGTGAGAGAGAAAGGACAGAGAGAGAGAGAGAAAGGACAGAGAGAGAGAG
>JAHRHZ010000004.1:37469874-37524987 GCA_024137785.1 Ginglymostoma cirratum | reverse complement strand
TGAAGTACTGAGAGAGGATGGAGATAGTGAGAAAGGAGACAGCGAGAAAATGAAGAGAGCGGAGAGTGGAGAGGTAGAGAGAGGATAGAGCATGGGAGGGAGAGAAAGGTGAGAGAGAGAAAGATATGCACTTTAGAGACATTCACCACATAAGTTCAGATATCGTGGAAATGGTGATATTGTAGTTCACACTTGCTTAACTGACTTCAGTCACATCTGCAACAGATTTTAAGGACAATGCTTTATTTCTGATTTAACAGAAATTTCTCTCTTTCTCTCCCTACCTCCCCTTCACTTTGCTTGTAAATGTTTAATTGAGGGGTTGATTACTGGTAGTTTAAAGTAGTTTAAAAAGAGAATAAAATTTTTTAAAAATTGTCACAGTGATTTTGGTGAGAGAGAGAAAGATACAGAAACCAGAGAGAATGAGAAAGAAGACAGAGAGAGGGAGAAAGGACAGAGATGTTAGGGCAGTTGCATGCTCCTCCTGTAGGATGTGGGAGGTAAGGGTCACTAGTGTCCCTGCTGACTTCATCTGCAGGAAGTGCACCCAACTCCAGCTCCTTGGAAACTGCGTTAGGGAACTGGAGCTGGATGAACTTCGGATCATTCAGGAGGCTGAGGGGGTGATTGAGAGGAGTTACAGGGAGGTAGTCACACCTCAGGTACAGGAAAAAAGTAGATGGGTTACAGTCAGGGGACGGGCAGACAGTGCGGGGATCCCCTCTCTTTTGTTTCACTCTCTTCTTCATCTTACTGAAATAACCTGAACCTTCAACTTAGCTAGCCTTAGCCTTAGCCCTAGCCCTAACAATAAACTTTACACCAACCCAACCCTTCACCAAAACGCTGACACTAACCCTAAATCTAACCCTAACCCTAATACTAAACGTAATCAAAACTAGCCCTTGCCCTTTCCCTAACCCTAACAGATGCTCCAGTCTGAGCTCCTGTGCTCGCCAGCTCCTTTTCCTTTTTATTTTTTTCCTTTTGTTGCAGTTTCTCTTCCAC
Organism: Ginglymostoma cirratum; assembly: GCA_024137785.1. Classification (NCBI taxonomy): domain Eukaryota; kingdom Metazoa; phylum Chordata; class Chondrichthyes; order Orectolobiformes; family Ginglymostomatidae; genus Ginglymostoma; species Ginglymostoma cirratum. Next base: position 37,523,976 of record JAHRHZ010000004.1, on the reverse strand, counting down.
CTCCACATCAACTTTAAACTTCTTCTGGAGGGAATGGGGAAGAGAGTCCAAGACCAGTTGCGGCTGAAGTGGGAGCAGAGTGTGTGCAGGCCGACTCCTGGAAGCGAGTCATGGCCAGAGCAGGAGCAGAGCAAACACAGACTGAGTCCTGGGAGCAAATTGCAGCTAGAGCCTGGAGTAGGGAGCAGAGCAAGTGCAGGCTGAGTCCCAAGAAGTGAGTCAAGGCTGGAGCGGCAGCAGAGCAAGCATGGGCTGAGCTGGGAGCTGTGCTGCTGCTGGAGCTGGAGCGGGAGTGGGAGCAGAGCAAGCCCAGGCCGGCCTTGCAGTCGAGTTCTAGATAGAGGCCAACGTGTGGAGGTAGCACGGCATGGATTCAGTGAGAAAGGACTATAACTTGAGTACTTTATTCTCATTCTGGACTTCTAAAACTTTACATTCCCATGCTAGTCATTCTTTTAACAATTTCAATACTGCAACAACACTTAACAACCCTGTTCCTCAGGTTGCTCCAATAGGAAACATTATAAACTTTGCACTGCACTCGTGATAATAAAGGCTATTTTATTCTATTCTACACTGAAATTGCAGTTTTGATGTGCATAACTGCTTATATCAGTGAGATATGCACTTTAGCAGCATTTACAAAGAGATTTTGATAGAATTGGAGATTTGCATGTGCAAAGCTTCTTCTCCTACTGAGATATAGATTTGGTAGCATCTACCACAGATTATAAGAAGTTGCTAGAAATGGAGATTTTAGTGTGTCACGTTGCTTGTCGTGTGTCACGTTGTTATGCAGTTTAGTAACATCTAGAAGAGATTTTAAGAAGTTTGAATTGGAGAATTGGAGGTTCTGATGTGCAAAGTTGCATATTGCAATGAGCTATCCAATGAGCATCTACAATATATTTTAAGAACATGCAAGCATTTTGCAGAATTTTGCTGGAAATTATAATTTTGGTGTTTAAACCTACTGATCTCACCCCAGATATGCACTTTAGAGACATTCACCACATAAGTTCAGATATCGTGGAAATGGTGATATTGTAGTTCACACTTGCTTAACTGACTTCAGTCACATCTGCAACAGATTTTAAGGACAATGCTTTATTTCTGATTTAACAGAAATTTCTCTCTTTCTCTCCCTACCTCCCCTTCACTTTGCTTGTAAATGTTTAATTGAGGGGTTGATTACTGGTAGTTTAAAGTAGTTTAAAAAGAGAATAAAATTTTTTAAAAATTGTCACAGTGATTTTGGTGTTGGCAAGAATTGCTGAAGTGTGCATGTTAGCAATCTACTGGGTTTAGAAAAAATAGTATGGATACAGTGCTAGTACCCCTAGCTCTGAGCCAGGAGGACTGGGTTCAAATCTCACCTGCTCCAGAGGTGTGTCATAACATCTCCAAACAGGGTGATATTTTTTAAAAAAAAGTGGGGACAGGGAAACAAAAAGAATGTGGAGACGGGGTGACCCTTTTCCAACTTTGACTCTTTTTACACTTTAAATGTTCAGGTTGAGGGTAAAAGTAGTTGAATTTGTCTTTTTGATATTTGTGAAATCTGTGTTGGGTGGCTCCGTGGTTAGCACTGCTGCCTCACAGCACCAGGGACCTGGGTTTGATTCCACCCTCAGGTATCTGTGTATGTAGAGTTTGCACGTTCTCCCTGTGTCGGCGTGGGTTTCCTTTGACTGTTTTGGATTCTTCCCACAGTCCAAAAATGTGCAGGCTAGGTGGATTGGCCATGCTAAATTGCCCAGAGTGTTCAGGGATGCATAGGGGTTATAGGGGGACGGGTCTGGGTGGGATGCTCTGAGGGTCAGTGTGGACTTGTTGGGCCAAAGAGCCTGTTTCCACACTGTAAGGATTCTATGATATTTGTTATAAAATCATTTCACATAACTCTTGTACTGTGGAACGTAGTTTTTTTTCTCTGTTTTATATTCTTTTATTAGAAGTAAATTAACAGTCTCTTATTGCAAAACTTCAAACTAATGTTTTATCAAGCCAGGTTTCAATCTGGGATCTGACCCATCCAATTTACAAATCATCAGCTAGGATGATTTGAGGAGGTAGAAAGTTATCTGTGCACTGCATTAACTAATGAGGCAAAAGGCCTTGGTCTTGATGGCTTGGATCACAGTCTTAAAAGAAGTGGCTGTATCGCTTGTAAATCTTCTAAATTTTGCTGGATTCTGGAAAGCTCTCAGTTGGAAGAGTGAGAGAGAGAGAGAGAGAGCATCAGTGAGTCTTTGAAAAAATTCTGGAATCCATCAAATTAGGAAGCTGGACATTTAGAAAAACAGAGTACAATAGAGTCAACATGATTTTGTGAATAGAAAATTATGTTTGACAAATTTATTAGCATCTTTTCAAGACGTAACAAGTAACACGATTGATAAAAGTGAACCAACAGATGTTATGTTGTTGTATTTCCAAAAGTCATTCAATATGACACATTGAGGATTACGTATGATAGGTAATTGGCTAACTAAAAGGAAATAAAGTGTCAGACTATAAGGGCCATTTTTCTGTCGGCAGACTGTGAAAATTTTGCAATCTGTAAAAGACTTTGATGAAGGGATATTGATATTGGAGCCAAATTTGGTATGCAAAAAAAATTGAGAAAGGAACGCAAAGTGTGGAAATGACTAGGCAAAGTATTCACAAATTTGGTATAATGTGGGAAAATGTGAGTATTGTCAACTTTGGAAGAACAGAAAGCATTAATTTTTATTATTATTATTAATGGGGGCAAGACTTTTAAAAGAATTTTAAGACTTAAAAAACTTTTAAAAGAATTTGGGTGTCATTGTACATCGACAACAAAAATTTAGCATGAAGACAAATCAGGAAGGCAAATAGAATATTGGCCAGAGATATTGGCCAATTCATTGCCAGGGCAATGGAATATAAAAGTAGCAAAGTCTTGTTACAACTGCCCAGAACACTGGTGAAATGACATAGTTCTCTTTATTAAAGCTGGTTATGGAAGAGGTTCACAAAGCTTTACTCGTTGATCTCTGCGGTTATTGGTTATGAGAAAAGAGCAAACAGATGTCTTGAGAGTTTGGAAGAGTAGTTTATTTATAACTGTAAAATTTTGAAGGGGCTTGATATGCTGAGATGTTTCCCATTTTGTGGGAAGCTATAAGTTCTGTAATAAGGGGAGGGGCCTCCCATTGAGGGGATGCAATTTTCACTCAGAGCGGATCATTAGTCTTTGGAATTCTCTTCTACAGAGAACGGTGGATATGTTCAAGAGTTTTCTGATTCTCAACTCCAACCCTTTCCCCTCAAGGACAGTTTTGCTTTCCAACATAAAATTTCCTCTCATCAGATATATTTTTAGTGTATGGCTCTATATTTCTGAGTATAAATGTATGTTTTGTATTTCTGTTTAATGTGATCTGATTCCATCTAAGGTTGGAGTGCTTACTTTGGATTTGGATGGTTTACTTTGGGATCTGATTTTTTGATAATACTTGAATAGCATTGAATACTTACACTTGTAATTTACACCTCATTCTTCATCACAGCATGAGATTGTGAAGTTTATAAGAGGGAAGATTATCGAATGGAGTTGGTTTGTGTAAATGTGAAGGAATTGAAAAGGTATGCAGAGAGATTTATGCGGTGAGTCATTATAATGGAATATGGGGTCTAAATGAAGACTTGAATATCTTATTGGGTAAAAATAATTAAGTATTCAATTGTGTAGATTACATATTAGATATGAGGAGAGATTTGAAGATTCTGCAGTACAAATGAAAAGAGTTCTGTTAAAGTATGAAATCCTTGTGAAGCCTGGGGTTCACAGACTCCAAATAATAAAGTATTTGGGAAGTCACTGGGAAACTATTGTGCAATGTTGAGGGTTTATGGGATCTCCATGGCTTATTGGATATTTGCAGAAGATTTGGTAAGCCATGGGAAGGATGGTGTGGAAGGTAAATGGCTTATCTGATTACCGAATTATAAACTGAGTTTTAAAAGTTGTTCGTCTATTATCTCACTCTTTATAGACACACTGTATAGATCCAATAACATGATGCTTAACTGCAACCAAAGTTTTTGGTTACATGAAGCAAACCAATTACATGAACATGCTCCAGCAATAAAATAGTTTTCTTGATCATCACTGCCACTGATCACAAGCCTTTTAATCATTTACTATTTAGTTTTGAGGTCAGCAATGATAAGTTCACAGTCACACTTCTTTGAGGCAGGCATGACCCTTATATCTCAGCACCTAATGCCTGTATTTCTGAACATACTAATGTTACTTACATTTCCATACATCTGATACCACCTGGTATTTTCCACCCTATGGTTCCTATATCTGAACTATTATTCTACTGGCAGATGACTCTGCATGTCATTTACATTGCTGGTTTCTTCTCTCTAATCTTTCATTTTAATGCACACCCATCTTGTCAAGTCAGTTTAAAATCTCTAGCAAATTGCTAGATATTGGCCAATACCTGGGAATAATTCTGAGATATTTATCTTAGAGGCTTTGATCTTTAATTTCCTTCTCAGCTCCTGAAGCTGAAGAAAAGTGAAGAAAATAACCCTCTGTTTTTGACATATACAGTATCAGAAGTGTATCCATACACTTCTGAAATTCTCCTTCATCCCCTTGAAGTATTTTGCACTTTCTTGGTGATGTATTTTAACCTGATAACAGAGAAATACAACATGAAGGGATTGTGGCTGTAGATTTTACACCCGACTCATGACATTTGTTGTGCTCTCTATAAAGTGATTTGCTCCATAGTTTTTGTTCTATGCTTCACTTCCTTGAGATTTTGGCATCCTCACTGATATTCAGCATTGAAAATTGGCTTTACAATTCCAGAGGATTCCTGTACTGACTGTGTCTTTCTTTACGCACTGTCCTTCTGAACTCTTCATCAGTGCAGAGTTAGCACTTTCTGGAATGCGTCCTGCAGGAAAGTTTCAGACACCAACAAACCTCCAAAGCTCCTCCTTCAGTCACTCTAAATTCTCACTTTCACTTCATCATTTAACAGATTCTGCAAACTGTCAGCAAACTTTGTGCACAACGCTTTGTGCTTTTGCAGATATCCTTCTGTTAAATACACTTTAGAACCACACTAGTAGCATACTGTACTGTATTGGAAGATTAATGGGGTTTGTATAATTATGAAGGTTGTGAGCCTTTGTTTTTGATTAAAATCTTACAAAATAAAGGGGGTAGATATTTAGTGAGGAAATCACTTCAGGACATTTCCAGTTTTACATTAACGTTGTGAATAAATCACTTTCTCTCTACTCACAATTTGGTCTGGCCTTATGTTCCTTCACTTCTTGCCAGGGAGATGGGTAAAACTGAGTTCACTGAGAGATGGATGAAGACTCTTACCATCATGTCCAGTCAGGCAGAGGCAAAATGTTTCCTGAATACTACCTCTGCACTCCTTTTGGCATAGATGTTGCTTATTTAACAAAATGATTCAGAAAGCAGAGTGTAATAATTTGTGATTATGATTCTTTATCGTTGTTTCAATGACACTGTGGGATTAGATGGTTATTGGGATGGTGGGATTGGTTTGTTGTTGTTGATGACACTGTGGGATTTAGATGGTTATGTCACAAAATTGATATTCAGTGGATGTCATTACATCTTAGATTGTGTTCCAAAGCTTTTGGAGTAAAGGCACTCTTAGATAAGTATACCATATGGATCAGCCTGTTATGTTACCCGCTGATGCTTATCCAAACTATAGCAGAGCCTTTTAACTGCTTTAAGTTCTAACTACTTACAAAGTCAAATAGGATTTTCAGTCAAAAAATGAGAGAGGAGGTGGGAAGTCATGCTTTAAACTCCCAATCAATAAATACTTGCTGTACACAACAAAGAAATATCAAAATGTAAAAGAATTGGTGAACATTTTTGACCTTTTGTGAGAATAAATTCAATGTAGCATCTTCTTCTAAACTCCAGTAGCAAATCACAGTATTATTGAGAAAAGATACTGTATGGCATTACTGCAACGTTGACAGTAGAAAGAGCTGCCAAGCTTACATTTCTATTAAACAAGTCACCATCAGAGAAAGAGAACCATTTTACAGGTTCCATTACCCTAAAAGTAAACTTGTCAATCCTTGTTTATGGTTGTAAGTTCAGTATGAAGAGCTTTTATTTCTCCTCAGAAAGACATTTCTCTTAAATGGAAGGATCCAGCCTTAAAAGTTTCCTTTCCCAAATCCCTGAAGTCTTTTTGCAGATATGGCAGTTGACGTATTCTGAACCATGTTAATATCACATATTTTTCTGTTTTGTGTTTGTTGGTGGGAAAAGACAATTAAAGATCTTTGAGTAACTATAATCACACAGGGAGTCTGTTGATTTAGGTGATTCTGGGTTAATTGTGTGGCTCCTGGTATAGTTGTACGTTTATTCATTGAACCCTTTTGAAGGGCTTTCTCATATCAAAGATCATTCTCGTTTCTTTAGGAGCCATTCTCGTCTTCATAAAGTTCTTAGAAGGACTTTGCATGGTGAAGATCCCAGTTGAATTTAGTCAATGTCTCATTGCTTCCTGAATTAAGCTCATTCAGAACCACAGTATGGATACATTGAAGCAGACTGCAGTTGCTATCAGACTTCCACTGACTGAATTTGATTCATCTGTGCTTGCATCATCTGAATACTGTTCAAAATTTTCTTCTGATGTCCGGCCAAGGTGACACCAACCCGAAGGATATCCCTAGGGGGCAGAAAAATGCACAATGTAAGATAATGAAAGTATGAGATATTCCATTGTTGCTTTGCATTCATTGTTTTATTGCTTTCCTTGAATGTATGATTCATTCACTTTAATAATCTTGTAATTAACATAACATTGAAACTTTAATATTGTTCCGTTAAACTAATAACGTGAAATTAAGAGTAGATGCAAGCCAGAAGACCCCAAAATTGTATCTACAATATTTAGTACCTTTGCAATTCCACAAATATAAAATGCAAGACCTGGATACAGTTTAGATTTATGCTCATAAGTGGAAAGTTACATTGGCGCCATAAAAATGCCAGGCAATGATCATCTTCAATGAGAGAATCCAACACTAAAAAAGGCCTGGAAATAGCTTAGTTACTACTCTAAGGACACTGCAGACAATTCTGCATTGAGATATTGTTAAGCTCAGGGACTGGCTTGATTAGTCAAGCAATGTGTTGGCCAGCCAACAGAGAATGGTGAAAAAGAAATAACAAACAGTGAACTTGCTTTGACTGGGTTTTGGGCAGGAGGCAGTTTTGCTTTAGAAGCTGCTGGAATGGGAAGATCTCTATTTATTCTGTAGTTATCAACTTATTGAAAGCTCTGAGAAATGAACCTGTAAATGTCAATGAACCAGCATCTGTGGAAACTGTTTGTAATGATTGGTGACATCAGAATTCAAGCTTGTAACATGTTTTCCAAGGATTTCAAGAAGACCTGGTATTCCCTGTTGAAACCATTACCAAACTGGCAAATTACCATCCTTTAATTTTCTTTCTTAATTTATTGTTTAACTGTGTCTGGCTGTATGTCAGTGAGCAAGTGAGAGATCATAGTCAAAGAAGATCTTAATATTAATTAGATTTCTTTTTGTTCATCTGTGTTCTGCCAAATTTACATTATTAAAAATAATTATGTTTTGTTTAAGTTATACACCTGGTGTCTGAGATCTATTATTTGGAAAGTCTGGTTTGGAATATTTGAGTAATTTTGAAGGTCAATGAAGGTTTTAATTTCACTGTGTTTCAAATCCAGTAATTTGAGGCTAATTTGCTTTGGTTTTCTTTCCCAGCGTCATAACAATACATAAGATGCAAAACAGTAACTCAACTATTTTTTGACATCACTTCGGATTGATGCTCAATATGCAGTTGAGCCATAGGCACTCAAGACCCAGGCTGTGTCTGGAGACTATTCTGTGCTGTACATATTAGTTCCCTATAAATAAACCAAAGACAGATCTTCAAATTAAACAAAATCCATGTACTTGATTTGTGTTGCATTTAGATGAGAATATTATTGCATGGTTCCAAGTGTGATTTTCTTTGATAAACAACCAAAAGAACCAAGCTGAACTCATTTCATAGGAACCTGAATTTGCATCTGAATTTCTATGACTCTTCGGACCAGGTGCTGGAAAATAAGATATGAATGAACACTGCTTTATTCTTTACAGATTCAGTGGGGCTGAATAGTCTCTTTTGATGTTGTTGTATAATTCTAAACCAGCTTTACAATCTTGAAGGCCAATGGGAGCAGCAGCATGCAAAATATAACAGAAATTCAGAGTCCCACAATACGGATCATGGGAAAAAATAAGATTTTTTTTGTAAGATTTGAGTTTGCCAGTTTAAATGCAGGCAGTCAGCTGATTCAAGCCTGTCTAAATGCTGTTCCAAATTGAATTGGGACTCAGTCCTGTGCTGCACAAAGAAGAAACGCACATCAATTCAGACAACAAAAATAGGCTGCATTCAGGAACAGTGCAGAACTAAAAAAAATTTGATTCAGGTGAAATAGAAAGGGACACAAAGTACTGTGCTGAAAGCACAAGGGAGCACAACATTAAATATAAAGTGAAAAGACAACAGAACAGCAAGAAAAAATTGAGACTAAATCCTCCACAATGAACAAAAGATGAAGCTATGATTTTCTGGCGAAACAATAACCGAAACAGTTAAATAAGTTATGGAGATACTGATAGTATTGATAATGAGGGAGTGCAGAGAGTTAATATTTCAGGCTTGTGTAAAGAGAGGATCAGAAAGATCTTAGCTAACAAGGTGGCTAACAAGCTAACTTAGCTGGATGAACACAGCAGGCCAGGCAGCATGCAGGAAAGCTGATGTTCTGAAGAAGACCCTTCTTCAGAAATGGGGAAGGGGAGGATCCTTGCGCTGTAAGGCAGCAGTGCCAACTCACTGGCTTATCCTGTTTTCCCACCTCTGTATTCCCAGTGCTAACCTGGGAATAACCCAGTGCAACACTGCAACTTAGAGTCATAGAATCCATAGAGTGTGGATACAGGCCATTCAGCCCACAGACCTCCCCTCCCCACACTATTCCTGCATTTCCCATGGCTTATCCATCTAGTCTGTGCATCCATGGACACTATGGGCAATTTTATGGTTACAGCCATTTTCTTCTCCACTGCTTAATTCCATTTTCCAGCTTGATGGAAGGTGACAATGAGCACTCCTTGGCTCATGTTGGTGAGGACCTGACCATGCAGACCCCCTTTCTGGTAGCCCTTCCCATTGGCTTCGCACGTTCCCAAGCCCCAGGACTAGTATCGGAGACTGCCACTGACTTCCCATTAGTACCATTACAAAGATTTTGCCATGGATTTTGGTGGGGGATACCCCACCAAATGGGGTGCTTGCTGCATATTTAGTGCAATTGCCATGTAAGCTGCTGTCATATTGTAAGACTGATGCAGCATAGGATGAGGTATGCATGCAGCTGGTGCTCCTCAAAGTCAGTGACAAGATGAAGTCTACAGATACTCTCTAATTTGATTGTTGAGCATTCTCAATGTCTAGCTTGTTTGGCAAAATAGGATATTGAATATTCATAAAGTGAGTTTTGTTGTTAATGAAACAATTAACAAGCTATAATCCCCTTTAACAGGCAATTTATAGAATTTGCTGCTGAGCAAGCTTTGCCACCTGACAAAGGCATAAAATATGTAGTAAATTGCTCTGACGTCAAAATATGCCTCATTGGACTTCTTGCTAATTATGCCATATATCTTGCCATAGTACATATCTTTCAAACTGCCATTTGCTCAGTGACAATTAAGTCCCCAATTGAGATATTTACAGTTTGTTTATTTCATCCCTGCTGGATAAGTTCAGATATTGCATGATGAAACATTGTTTGTGGAATATACAGCTTTGAAATAAAACAGAGCTGGACTTGGGAATAAACATATTAATCATATTTCAGTAACTTGCTTGTCTCAACAAGGAGAGAAGAAGAGCAAAAACTCAAACTCATTCTCTCTTTTCCTATGCCTTACCTCCTGAAAGACAGTTTAGAAACAAGTCGGGAAAGCAACTAATTGCCAAGAACCAAAGACTTTACAAATTGTACTCATGAAGAAACATGACAAAAACTAAACCATGCCAACTCAAGTTTCACTCACATTATAAGGACTGAAAATATTTTAAAATGCATTCAGTTTTATTTTCCTGTTTGGACTAGATACCCTTGCCCCATTCTTTTTAAATACCCATGATTGTCCAAGTGTTTGATGTCACATCATTTCAATCAGACAATAAACTTCCTTTAAATACTTACCGCGTGGGATCAGTGGCCTCTATTTTTGCAGCAGCAGCGGTGACAAAGAACAAAGAAAATTACAGCACAGGAATAGGCACTTTGGCCCTCCAAGCCTGCGCCGATCCAGATCCTCGATCTTAAACCTATAGCCTATTTTCCAAGGATATGTAATCTGCTCCCTGCCCATTCATGTCTAGACACGTCTTTAATGACGCTATCATGCCCGCCTCTACCACCTCCACTGGTAACGCGTTCCAGGCACCCATGACCCTCTGCGTAAAGAACTTTCCACGCATATCTCCCTTAAACTTTTCCCCTCTCGCCTTGAAATCGTGACCCCTAGTAATTGAGTACCCACTATGGGAAAAAGCTTCTTGCTATCCACCTCTTCTTGCTATATACCTCTCATGATTTTGTAGACCCCCCTCAACCTCTGTCTTTCTAATGTAAACAATCCTGATCTACTCAACCTCTGTTCGTAGCTAGCGCCCTCCAACTTCCTGGTGAACCTCCTCTCCAAAGCATCCACATCCTTTTGGTAATGCGGCGACCAGAACTGTATGCAGTATTCCAAATGTGGTCGAACCAAAGTCCTATACAACTGCCAACTCTTGTATTCAATACCCCTTCCGATGAATGAAAGCATGTCGTATGCCTTCTTGATCACGCTATCTTCTGATTTCCTTCTTGAGCGTGCTCGTACACTTTGTGTGAGTCTAGGGATTCACTTGAGCCCAATAGCTTTAACACAATGTATGTCTTTTTCTATTTCCTGACCAGAGTGTCAATATCCCTTGTCAACCAGGGATCCCTAAATCTGCCAGCTTTTCCCTTCACCCTACCAGGTGTCCTGGACTTTTGATATCACACTTTTAAAAGCCTCTCATTTGCCAATTGTCCCTATTCCTTCAACAGACTCACGTAATCGACCTCTGGTAGATTTTGCCTAATGGCCCCAAAATTGGCCCTGCTCCAGTTTAGCATCCTAACCTGTGGACCTGTCTTATCTTTTTCCATAACTATATTAAAACTAAGTCACTGGACCCAAAGCAGTCACTTGCCTGACCTCGTTTCCTAAGAGGAGGTCCACTGTTGCATCCTTTCGAGTAGGGCCTTCTACATATTGGTTTCGGAACCTTTATTGGACACATTTGACAAATTCCGCACATGGGTCTCTCACATTCTGGGTGACCCAGTCAATACAGGGGAAATTAAAATCTCCAACCAATACTACTCTATTATTCCTACAGGCATCTGCAATCTCTTTAAACGTCCTCTAGTACCTGTTGGTCTATAATACAGTCCCAACAGAGTGACCATCTTGAAGGGTCTAGGCCCGAAATGTCAAGTTTTCCTGCTCCTATGATGCTGCTTGGCCTGCTGTGTTCATCCAGCCCCATGCCTTGTTATCTCAGATTCTCCAGCATCTGCAGTACCTTTTATCTCTGACCATCCCCTTCTTGTTTCTTAGTTCTAACCACATGGCCTAATTTGATCACCCCTTAAGAATATCCTTTCTAAGCACAGTTGTTATGTCCTCCCTTATCAAAAGGGCAACACCCCCTTCTCACTTACTTGTACTTCTGTCATGCCTGTTTCTGTTATGGCTATAATATACCAGTCCCCAGAACCAACTCATGCTCTAAGCCTTTCCAGTCAGGCCTTGTGTGTTGAAATAAATGCACTTTAAGTCTGTTCCCTCCCTTTACTGTGCACCTGGTTATGCTGAATAGCTAATGTATTTTACCCTGACTTTACGATGGCCCCTCTCTTATTCAGAGTCCCACTCCCTGCCAAATTAGTTTAAACCCTCCCAGGTAACCCTAGCATATCTCCCCGCGATGATATTGGATCCCACTCGGGTTCCAGTGCAACCCTTCCCTCTTGTACAGGTACCTCTACCCCAGAAGAGACCCCAATGATTCAAGAACTGAAAACCCTGCCTACACCAGCTCCTCAGACACGCATTCATATGGCCTATCTTTCTATTTCTATCCTCACTGGCACGTGGCATTGGGACTAATCTGGAAATCACTACCCTTGAGGTCCTACTTTTTAAATTCTTACCTAACTCCCTATTCTCATTTTGCAGGACCCCATTTACCAATCTACCAATGTCATTTGTACTGATGTGCACAATGACATCTTAGACAGCTCATCAAGGTGAAGTCCTTGATGAGTGTATTTGCCATGGAACAAGATTAGGGAAAAGTCTGTTGATATTCTGGGGCATGTCGATATTAAAGAGCCCACATGGCTAGAATTTATGAATAAGAAAGATACTATGACGGGGTTATACTATTGGCCTTCCAATGGCCAGTGGGAGATAGAGGAATGAATATGCAATTATGGAAAGATGTAATAACAGGGTTGTTTCCCAACATTGACAGGGTTTCTCTTAGTGCTAGGAGCCGATATGAGGTAAAATTTATTAGGTGCATCCAGTAGGGTTTCTTAGCACAACATGTGAATTGTCCAACTAGGGAAAGAGCCATGCTGGACCTTGAATTTGGGAATGAACCTAGCCAGGTGATTTAAGTTTCAGTGGGGCTGCATTTTGAGAACAGTGATCATAATTCTCTAAGTTTTAAGATTGCTATGGATAAGACTGCTCCTCGGGTGAAAGTGCTAAATTGGAATAAGGCTTGTATTGGGAAGCTACTGGATAAATTAACTAGGGGCAGCTGTTCGAAGGCAAATCCACATCTGAAATGTGAAAGTCTTTTAAAGGCAGTCGATCAAAGTTCAAGATCAGCATGTTCCAATGAGGATGAAATTTAAGGCTGGCAAGATTCGGGATTCTTGGGTGACAAGAGGTATTGAAAGTTGCGTCAAAAAGATAAATTAGCAAACTGAAATCAAACAAGGCCCTTGAGGAGGTATACCTATAAAGGTAGCAGAAAAGAACTTAACAAGAAATTGGAAAAGGCTGTGAAATATTCTTGGGAAGTTGAATTAAGCAGAATCTGAAGGCATTTTATATGTATAATAGGAGCAAGAGGGTAACTAGGGAAAGGATAAGCCCACACAAGGACAAAGGTGGGAATTTAAGAGTTGAACCTGAAGGAAATGGTGAAGTCCTTGATGAGTGTATTTGCCATGGAACAAGATTAGGGAAAAGTCTGTTGATATTCTGGGGCATGTCGATATTAAGAGGGAGGAGGTGTTGGGGGTCTTGAAAACTGTTGTGGAAAAGTTCCTTGAGCCTGATGGGATCTATCCCATGATAGTAAAGGAAGCAAGGGAAGAGATTGACAGAGATCTTTGCATTGTCTACAGTCACAGTGAGGTCCAAGAAAACTGGAGAATGGCCAATGTTATTCCTTTGTCTGAGAGCATTACATCAACGGCAGGCAAATTATTGGAGAAGATTCTTAAGGACAGCATTTACTGGCATATATAGAAGAGTGAGTTGTTAGGGATAGTCAGCATGGTTTTACGGAGGGGAGGTCTTGTCTCACAAACTTCATTCAGTTTTTTAGGAAGTAACAAAGATGATTGATGGAGGTAGACCGGTGGATGTTGTCTACATGGAATTTACTAAAGCATTTGACAAAGTCCTCATGGTAGGCTGATCCAGAAGATCAAGTCACATGATGAGTTGGCAAGTTGTATACAAAATTGGCTTGGTCATAGAAGACCATAGAAGTTGATGTAGAGGGGTGATTTTCTGACTGCAGGTGTTCCACAAGGATCAGTTGTTTGTAATATATATAAATGGTACAGATGAAAATGCAAGTAGTCTGCTTGGTAAGTTTGCAGACAACATGAAAATCAGTGGAGTTGTGGATAGTGAGGAAGGTTATTGAACTATATAGCTGGATATTGACCAGAGAATAGAAAAGTGCAGGCCCTTTCGCCCACAATGTTGTGATGAACATAATACCAAGTTAAACTCATCCCTTCTGCCTGCCCATGGTCCACATTCCTCCATTCCTTGCTTGTTCATGTGCTTATCTAAAAACCTGTTGTATCTGTCTCCATGACCACCCCTGGCAGCGCATTCCAGGCATCTACGAGTGTCTGTGTAAAAAAAACTTGCCCCTTACATCTCCTTTGAACTTTCACCCTCTTACCTTAAATGCATGCTTTCTCGTATTAGACATTTCAACTCTGCAAAAAAGATTCTGACTGTCAACTTTTTTGCGACTATACTGACTTTACATCTTAAATATTCTATTTTTTTTTTGAAGAGAGATTGTAAGGCAGAGGTGACAAGCAGCCTACCAAAACTATTAGAGTAAATAACTTGTGAGGCCTTCGGTTTTTTTAAATTAAAAGTTGGAAAAATGGAGGCAGCCTGAATTGGCGTGGCCCGCTCTCACAGACCAGGATTTCTAGTTTTTTTCAAGTTTTAGGTTAAGCTTTAAGCAGTTGCTGTTGTGGGCTTGAAGTAGAAAGTATCTTTACAGAGGTGTCGGTTACAGCTAGAAGCTGGAGTTTCTCTCTGCTGCTGGGATACCTGTGAGACAAATCTACTTTTTTGAATTTTCCTTTCCAAGAGGTGTGTTTATGGGATGTTACTGTATTTGAACAGTTATTACCTACTGTGTCTATTATTCTGTTAAGTTTTCCAATAGAGTTAAATTATTCTAAATTCCTCTTTCTTTGGTTGTATTTTAACTACAGTGTATAAATAAATTGTTTTGGTTAACATTAAGTAGTTTGACCAGTCAGACTGCATCTGGAACATGGCACTTCACATTTGCCTTTAAAATCAGAAAAGGTTATGGTCTAGGCTACCTTCTTAACATATTTTGAGGGAGTCTGCTCTGGTCCATAACATTACTTCTCATGATTTTATAAACTTTTATCAGGTCTTCCCTCTGCCTCTGCCGCTCCAGATAAAATAACACTAGTTTGTCCAGTCTCTCTTTATTGCTCATACTCTCCAATTCAGGCAGCATTGTGATAAACCACTTCTGTACCCTCTCCAATGTAGCATGGCAACCAGAATTGAACATACGAGCAGCCTAACCGAACTTTTATAAGTCACTTCCTGACTCTTGTACTTAATGCCCAGACCAATAAAGGCAAGCATGTCATATGTCTTTTTTAACATCGCTAACTACTTCTGTGGCCTCTGTCCAGCTATGGACTAAGACCTCGCGATCCCTCTGTACATCAATGCTGGGTCCTGCTGTTAACTGTATACTTTCCCTTAATATTTGATCTCCCAAAGTGCAACACTTCACACTTGCCCGAATTAAATGGTCAATGTGAATGTGGCACTTCGTCTCCACAAGGACTGTGCGGTGGTCACTCTTTCCAATACTGCTGGACAGATGCAGCTGCAACTGGGAGATTGATAAGGATGAGGTCAAGTATACTATTGTCTCTTCTTAGTTCCCTCACCACCTGCTGCAGACCCAGTCTGGAATGCATTGCTGGAGAGGGTAGTGGAGTCGGCCTTATTAGGGGCATTTAAGCGATTATTAGATAGGCATATGGATGATAGTAGTAGGTAATAGATGGAGGTTAGATAGATAGGATAAGGTGAAAGGGTAAAATTTTGGCACAACGTCGTGGGCCGAAGGCCCTGTACTGTGCTGTACTGTTCTATGTTCTATGTCCCAGACACCACCATCACCCTGAATATGCCCTGTCTCACTAGCAGTTGGGACAGAGTTGCTCTAGAAGTCCTCAACATTGATTCTTGACCCCATGAAGTCTCATGGCTTCAGGTTAAACATGGGCAAGGAAACCTCCTGCTAATCACCACATATTGTCCACCCTCAGCTGATGAATCGGTATTCCTCCATGTTAAACAATAATTATATCCAAGATTTGGACGTATGTGTTTGTACCTAAGATGGCAACATTAGAGTCAGCCATTGTAAAACCTTTTCACTGTACTGCTGTATTTCTGTGGTGGAGTAAACGTGACAATAAAGCATATCCTATTATATTCTAAGTGCTTCCTGGTCGACATGCAAGGTGGCCTGGGCTTGTTTGATACTCCCTAGTCCTTCCTGAAAAACTTCTGGGTATTTCATTAGGACTTCACTCAGTTAGCTAGTTTCTAATTGAAAAATGTTCAGCCAATCTAGGTGAATCTTCCTCAACCAATTTTGCCCCATCAAGCTTGAGCCCGAGCCTTTTACTATGATCAGTGGTATTTAAATCAGCTGCTTCTCATAAACTGTAAACGTTCCCAGGTATAAGTTCTCAGTCTAACACAAATGTAAGGGTTGCAATCCAGAGTAAACTTTATAAAAGACTGGTTCTGTGATCACTGAAACAGTGGCACCAGTGACCTCCATTAGAACCAGGTGACCATTTAACCAGATGTTCATTTTGATTGGTTGATTTGGATGTTGCTAAGCAATTTAAGTGTTCCAAACCAGATGAGGGTGAACTTTCCAGGGTGCACATTCTCCTGGATTCCAGCCTATGAGCTCTCTTACTCAATTTAGGTCTAGTGGGACTCTTTTGTAAGCATCTTGAATCCATGTACCAGCAGCAACTACACTGGCTTGCTGGCCTGCATCCTGAAGAAAATTTTAACCCTTTGGCCGAGGCCTGGCTTTGTTTGGGGATTTGCTGTGGGCTGACCTAGAGTCCCTCTGTTCAGTATATTTCCAGAGTGAGGCTGTGCAATTGCCTTCATTCAGGTGGTGTTCCCCAAGTTCAGTCAGACCGGCGAGAGTGTCCACTTCCATCGGAAGAGCCTATAACTCATATGCTCCACTTGCCACATTTTCCAATGATAAAGTCTGTTGAAGTATTTGTTTGAAGTCCAGTTGGACTTCAGCTGGTAGGCACTTTTGCATGGTTACAAGGGTACATCATTAATCCCACTCTCATTGCCACTGAAATGACTCTATAGAGGCCAGTATGCCATCACCGAGTCACCCTTTATCTACACGTGGAGAGTCCTTGACACCGATCCAGCCCCATCAGAGCAAGCTGTCAGGAAACAAGATGTTCTTATCCGTCAGCCAGGACTTTCTGATTGGACCAGATTAACTGCCCCAATCAGGGAACTCATTTTTATGAGTTGGCTGACTTTGTCACTATCACTACAAATGTTTCAGTGATTGTAACAATAGTATATTCCCACATGCTGATCAATGCTGTAAGTCAAACTACCTTACCAGTTCCTTCCTTGCATTAAAATAGCTTTCTGGTCTTCTCAAATGCCTTAACAAGTCCATGTTTTCTCCAGCTGCTGGACTGTCCTTCTATATCTGATTGAACCTTGCTCCCTACATCTACACTGTACCCAACAACTTGCCAAATTAGTTTAAATCTCCATGACAGCCCGAGCAAACCTCCCAGCAAGGATATTGGATCCATTCCAGTTCAGGTGCAACATGTCCAGTTTGTACGGGTCCCATCTAACCCAGAAACCGTCCTAGTGATCCAAAAATCAACAGCCTTGCGTCCTAAACCATCCCTTTAGCCACATGATCATCTGACCAATCTTCATATCTCTTCTTCAGTGGTGCATTTCATGGTAGTAATCTACCTTGAATGTGCTTATAAAAATCAATGAAATCTCCTCATAATCTCCATTTTGCTTCACAACCCCTCCCCAAATAGTCTGGTTTCCAACTACACCCAACAGGGGTCTTAAGATGTCCCGTCCACTTCTCAGTCTTGAAATTGGGCACTGCTAAGAAAGTGCTAAATGATTAAGTCATAGTAGAAATGTAGAAATGATAAACTGTAGCTTTGGTGAACTAACAGCACTTGGTGCTGATACTGATATAAGAATTGAATGGAATCATATCATTAAGAAAAATACAAACTTACTCTGATGTCATTTGAGACACATGGTCAAATGATGTGAAGCCTTCATTAGAAAAGTTATCTTTATATTGACCCATCTTGATGGCCTCCAACCATTCAGCAACTGTTGTGAAGCTGGAAAAATCAGGAACTGTGCGGTCCAGTAATGGGAGGGTTACCCTGGGGACAAAATACAATGAATGGAACAATGGGATGTAGACTGTCCTCAACAGCAACATGGAAGCAGAATAATGGATAGAAATTCACAATGCTCTGAGGTAATTAATCTGACAATTCAATACAATAGTTTCAAGCCACAAGGAGCATCAAGATACAAAGCCTGTAACAGCAGTGTAAATTACTGTACTAGATGTTCAATGTGGTGCAGATCCATGAATCACACTGATGTGTAAGTCTTCCCTAATATACTTGCATTCTTCCAAATTTACACCCTTTTCAAGAATTTAACTGATCACTGACCAATTCAGTTATGATAGTCATTTGGTGAACATTGTGACTTTCAGTTGTAGCTGCAAAATATCTGCATGATCTATGAGGCCCAGAAGATGGACAGGAAGTTATATGTGAATCGTTGTGGAAAAAGACTCAAGAAAAAGACTTGTTCTCACCCTGAAGTCAGTGGAGTCACAGCTTTTAGACTATTTGGATTTCTGATCAATTTATCCAAGGTATTCACAATTTGTCCAAATTTGGGCCTATTGTTGCGTTCCTTCTGCCAGCAATCAAGCATTAATTGATGGAGAGCTGTTGGACAGTCCATGGGTGGAGGGAGACGATAATCTTGTTCGATAGCGTTGATCACCTGATAAGATAAACCATATTCATATTTTGTTGTTACAAGGGAAGTGATTCTGTAAATTGATACTATTGATACTCAAGCTATGTTGCTATGAAAACATTCTGAAGGAATGATTTTATTTAGCCTGACAGGCACAATTTTATGGTTGCAATACAACATGCAACCATGACCAATTAAAATATATGGTTTACCATAATATGGTTTATTTTATACCATATGGCATTACCATAGTTTGAATTTAACACGCAGCATAGACTGACAAATAAAACAATTGAATATTAAAGCGGTGCAGGAGTAGAAAGACCTGGAGAGTAGAGAGTAGAGCCTAGAGAGTAGAGAGATCATGCTGAATCTATATAGGACAAGTTAGACCTCAGATAACAGGAGAAACGGTCAGTTTAGTCAAAAAGAAAAGGGAGGCATGCATAAGGTTACATAAGGTTATGACCTTATATATGTTATGACCATATATGTAATGACACCGAGTGGCTACAAGGCATTCTGAAGAGCAACAGTCAATTCTGGCAGCTGTGGTCCATTTGCATATCACTGGTACAGACTCTGAGGTACAGTCCACCTCTGGGGCAGACTTGTATAGACTGGGGTGCTTGCATTTAGGCAGAGTTGACGGCAATTTCTTTGTGAGGGGATTTGTTAATTGCTTTCAGGGAGAGTTTAAATTAACATAAAGCAAGTACCAGGAGGTAGAGAGTAGTAGAGAGATGGATAGGAGAGAGATGGATACTGGAAAGATGGATACCACCATAGTAGGAATTGCAAGTAATTCTTGGATAGGCTTAATGTAGAGGAGATTAGACCATTTGATTAGAATTCAGGACCAGCATGTTCCTGTGAAAATGAAGGATAAATATGACAAGATTTGGGAACCTTGGATGACAAAAGAAATTATGAAAGAAAAAGGAGGCATGCGTAAGGTTTGGGAAACTGAAAACAGACAAAGCACTTGAAAAATTTAAAGAAAACATTAAAGAACTTAAAACAAGGAGATAGAAGGGCCAAAAAAGTCCATGAAATGTCCTTGGCAAACAGGGTTAAGGAAAGTCTCAAGATATTTTATACATATATAAGAAACAATATATATAGAAAGGGTAGGTCCACCCAAGATCTATGCATGGAGGTGGGCATGCATGGATCTATGCATGCACGTAGGTGGGTGAGGTCCTTAACGAACACTTTGCATTGGTGCATCCATATAATGGATGGTGAGTCCAGAGAGGGGTATACTGACATTCTAGGACATGTTGATATAAAAATGGTGGTGGTATTGGGTGTTTTAAAAAGCATTAAGGTACACAGGTCCCCAGGAACTGATGGGATCTATCCCAGAATGCTAAAGCAGGCAAGGAGGAAATTGTTGGGCCCTTGTACAAAATCTTTGAATCCTCTTCAGTTGCAGGAGAGGTCTAGAGCACTGAAGATTAGCCCATATCATTCCTTTGTTTAAGAAAGGAAATAGGAATATTACAGTGAGCCATATAAAAGTGGAAAGAAACTTATTGGAGAAGATTTTTAGGGATAGGATTTCCTCACATTTTTATTAGTGACAACCAGCATGGCTTTATCCCATGGAAGTCACAAACTTGAATGAGTTTTTTGAGGAAGTGACAAAGATGATTGATGAGGAATGCTGTCTATATGGGCTTCAGCAAGGCCTTTTACAAGGTTCATCTTGGCAGGCTGCTACGTCATAAAGTAAAGTCATATGAGATCTATAGTGACCTGGTAAGATGGATACAGAACTAGCTTAGTCATGGAAGACAGAGAATAACAGTTGAAGGGCGTTTTCCTGACTGGAGATCTATTGGTGTTCTGCAGGGATCAGTTCTGGGAACTTTTGTTTGTAATATTTAGAAATGATTTGGAGGAGAATGTAAGTTTGAGGATGACACAAAGTTTGGGTGAGTTGTGGATAGTTTGGAGTATTGTTAGAGGATACCGCAGGATATAGACAGGCAGAGAACTGACAGATGGAACTTAATTCAGACAAATATGAGGTGATGCGTTTTGGACGGACGAATGGATGGACGGACGGATGGGGTAAGTATACAGTCAATAAATTAATATTAACATATTTCTCTAAATATATTTAAACATGCCAAAGAGCATCAAATACAGTAATAGAAAGAAAATAACATACATCTTGATTGGTCATATCCCAGTAAGGTCTCTCCCCATATGACATCACTTCCCACATGACTATGCCATAACTCCAGACATCACTGGCTGATGTGAACTTCCTGTATTGAATGGCCTCTGGTGCTGTCCACCGTATTGGAATCTTGCCTCCCTGCAATAAAAGAAGAAATTGAAAACTCTACATCTCAGTGTTACTTTTTGTTTAGGCCACATTAAAACTGTCAGCTCTTTCATCCACCTCCTAAAAAAATTCAAAAGATTTCTATAGAATTTATATATTTCTGACATCAGTAGTCATTAAAATGCTAGAATCTATTATAAAGGATGGGATAAAAGATGGTAATAATTTGATTGGGCGTAGTTGGCATTGATTTGCAATGGGAAATCATGTTTGACGAGCTTGTTGGTGATTCTTGAGCATGTTAGTAGCCAAGCTGAGAACGGAGAGCTGATGGATAAAGTATACTTAGAATTTCAGAAAATACCTGAGGAAGTCCTCTGAGGAGCTTGTTTAGAAAGATTAAAGGACATGGAATAGGAGATAATATATGGGCGTGAATTCATGATTGGCTGATACAAAAACAAAGATTAAGAATAAATGAGTCATTTTCATGTGAGTAATTGGTAGCAAAAAGTTCCACATTTGGGTCCCAGGTGAACACAACATATAATCAATGATTTGGACATGGGGATGAATTGTAATTTTTCACATTTTCAAAAGTTGCAGATGGCACAAAGCTAAGTGGGAATGTGTGTTGTCAGGAAGACATAAATGGATTGATGAGGATTTGGATTCTATTAATTGCAGTTGATCCTTGTATTTGAGAAACATCATAAGTCCAGTTAAAAAATTATGATAGCTTATTTTGATGACTATGTAATAGTTAACAGTTGGTCACCTGATGTCTGAATAGGTGTTGATTACTTTTGGGTCTTAACTAGTGTGAGTATTTCCAGCTCACCTCAGCTCTAGTTAAGAAAGGGACTGTTGGAAGCTCACGATCAGAAAGTTCTTCACAAGCAGTTGGGAGACAACACATCTTAAATGAGACACAGCCACAGTGAGAGTTTTTGGGATGCTGGAGCAGAGTGGGAATTTGGTGTAGAGGGAAAGGCATGCTTTTTACTTTTTTTTGTGTTTAAAGTTTGTAAGGATTCTATCTATCGTAATGAGGACCATTGAATAAGGGACCTACAGTAATTAAGCATGTTCTAAAAGGTTTAATTTAAACAGCTAAATCGTGGCAGGAGAGTTCAAAGCCATGGGAAATTGCCTATAGTTCCAGTGCCCAGGGCAGGAAGTGCAGGAAGTGTCTCCAGCTGCAGCTCCTGGAAGCCCAGGTTTTGTAGTTGGACTCTTGTAGCTGGGGACACTGTGAGGTATGCACGAAATCGAGAGTGTAATGGATCTGCCAACAAGGAACAGAAGGCATTGCTAAGAAGAGACTGAGGAGGACTCTGGGAAGAATTGGCTCAGTCACTGCAAACAAGGAGGGGAATGCAGAAAAGCTGGTGTCAGCAAACGGTGCAAAAACATCCAATAGAACGCGTTGCTGAGAAGTGACTGAGGAGGATTCTCGGAGGTGTCAGCTCAGTCACCAGCGACTGCCCAGGACCAAATAAAACGGATGCAAGCTATAGCGGAGTGGCCATTTTTGGCGTGGTCATTTTGAGAAAGGGTTGCTTTGTGATTGGAGTGCTGCTAGAGGTTTAAGTGTAGGCTTTGGTGAATACCGGGCTTCAGTAAGGAGGACGATCAGCAATGAGGTAATGGCAGGGTAAGATCCTGTTCTTTATCAGACTGTGAAGGGTGAAGGATGGCAGTTAAGGCAGTGATATGTGCCTCTTGCCAGATGTAGGAGATCAGAGAGCAGTCTAATGTCCCTGACAACAATGTCTGCAAGAAGTGTGATAACAAGGTGTAGAGCTGGATGAACACAGAAGGCCAAGCAGCATCAGAGGAGCTTGGCCTGCTGTGTTCATCCAGCTCTACACCTTGTTATCTCAGATTCTCCAGCATCTGCAGTTCCTACTATGTCTGCAAGAAGTGTGACTGGCTGCAGCTCCTCACAGACATGCTGAGGACATGCTGAGGACCATACAGGGTACAGAGAGTATGATAGACACTAGTTACAGTGATGTGCTCACACCACAGGTTCAGTTAGGAAGACGAGTGACTGCCAGGAAAGGCAGGCAGGTAGTGCAGGAGTCTCCTGTGGCTATTCCCCTCTCTAACAGATATACCGTTTTGGATACTGTTAGTGAGGACAGCCTCTCTAGGAAGTACAACTGCAGCAGCCAGGCCTGTGGCACCATAACTAGCTCTGCTGTAGAACAGAGTTGGACAAAGTTCAAGTGAGAATTAGTTGTAGGGGACTCGCTTGTCAGAAGTGCAGACAGGTGTTTCTGTGGCCGCAATCGAACCTGCAGGATGATGTGTTGCATCCTTTGTGTCAGGGTTGAGGATGTCTCTGAGCGGTTGCATGAAACGCTGAAGGGGGAAGGTGAGCAGCCAGACGTTCGTTGTACATATTGGTACCCACTACATATGTAGCAAAAGGAATGAGGTCCTCAAGAGTGATTATGGGGAGTTAGGCATAAAATGCAGGAACTCAAAGGTCATAATTTCTGGACTACTTCATTGCCATGTGTTAGCGAGAGAAGGATTTGGTAGATGAATGTGTAGCTTGAGAGCTGGTGCAGGGGACAGCATTTCAGATTCTTGGATCTTTGGGATCTCTTCTGGGGTAGAGATGACCTGTACAAGAGGGACAGGTTGCCCCTGAACTGGAGGGGGACCAGTATCCTGGAGGGGAGATTTGCTAGAGCCACTTGGGACGATTTAAACTAGTCTGGCAGGAAGGTGGGATCCAATGCAGTAGAGAGATGAACGAGAAGGTTGTGGACAGTACAAAGTTAATGAGAGCAAGTTAAATAGAAAAGACAGTGTTGGTCATCTTAGTACTGGACAGGGCAAGCAACAGCACTGCAGGAAGCAAGAGAAGTCTGGGTTAAACTATATTTATTTCAATGCAAGAGGCCTTACAGGTAAGGCAAATAATCTTGGGGCATGGATAGGTACATGGGACTGGGATATTATAGCTTTTATAGAAACATGGCTGAAGGAGGGACCAGACTTGCTGCATAAAATGTTGGTGAAGCCACATTTGGAGCAGTGCACACAGTTCTGGTTGTCCGACTGTCGAAAGGATACTATTAAACAAGAAGGAGAGCTGAAAAGGTTTACGAGGATGCTACCTGGACTGGAAGGTTTGAGTTAGAAGGAAAGATTGGATAGGCTTGGAATTTTATCCTTGGAGCATAGGAGACTGGGAGGTGACCTTATAGAGGTCTATAAAATCCTGACAGGCTACCTTATCTATATAAGGTAGATAAGCCAATTACTTTTCCCCATGATAGGGGATTCTAAAACTAGAGGGCAGAGTTCTAAGATAGATAACCAATGGTCCAGAGGGTCATTTTTCCCACACAGCAGGTGGTAAGTGTCTGGAATGGGCAGCCAGAGGTAGTGGTGAAATCAAGTACAATTTTATCATTTAAGAAACATTTAGACAGGTACATGCAGGTATGGAGGAATATGGATCAAGCATAGGCAAATGGGCCAAGTTTAATAATGAAAACTGGTTGGCATGGGCAAGCTGGGCCGAAGGGCCTGTTTCCATGCCATTGACCTCGATGACACTATGACTAAGCACATACTGGGAGGTGGTCATACTGCAAACTAAGACTCCACGGGTAGGAAGCAAAATGGGTGACCACCAGAAAAACAATAGGATCAGGCAGGCAGTACAGGAGTTTCTTGTGGCTATTTCCCTGCAAAGCAGATAGGCCACTTTGGATACAATTGAGGGGAACGGCCTCCCAGGGGAAAGCAGAAATAGCCAAATTCATTGTACCACAGTTGTCTCTGCTGCACAAGGGAGGAGTAAAAAGTTTGGGAATATAATAATTATAGGGGATTCAATTGTAAAGGGAATAGTCAGATTTTTCTGTGGCTGCAATACGAGGCTCCAGTATGGTATTCATCTCCTGGCACTACAATCAAGACTCCCCCAGCTCAGAGCCTCCCTCTCCCAGACCTGCAAAGGACCTCTCCTGTTTTATATTCTTCGTAGGATCCACAACCTGAACTCACAGTTCTACTCAGTTTTATCGGACACTAAAAACCGAGTGTACAGTAAACTTACTGATGCCTACCACCCAAAACGGGATTCCCCCACCTCCCAAATCCCCAACCCTACCCAGGACCTCCCCCACAATGTACCCGCCGCCATTGGCCACGAGGCCACTGTCGGAGAACCCACAGATGATGTCACATCCACCACTGCCGGGTACCCAACTTCTGGGACAGCGAACGCCACCGCTGCTGAAACCACCGCCTCCATCACCGAGACCAACACCACAGACACTACCGTCACCGCTGCTGCCGCCGCCTACCACGCTCCGCCCACCGCCAACGCCGACACAACACCCACCGCCGACGCCGACGCACCTCCGCCCACCGCCGACGCAACTCCGCCCACTGCCGACGCTGACAACACTTCGCCCACTGCCTCCACAGCCAGCAGCTCCAGAGGAGACAGCAACACTGAGCCCTGCTGAGTCTTCACCATCCCCTCAGACATCCCCCTCACTGAGGACGAATGGTCAGTCCTCAGTAAAGGGCTCACCTTTGTCCCCCTCCACCCACATATCAACGAATACCGCTCACGCTTGGATATTGAGCAGTTTTTCCGCTGCCTCCACCTCCACGCTTACTTCTCCAACCGCGAATCTAACCCCTCTACTGACCCCTTCTCCCGCCTCCAACATAAGCCCGCTTCCTGGACACCACCCCAAGGCCTCCTACCCTCCCTCGACCTCTTCATCTTCAACTGCCGTCGAGACATCAATAGCCTCAACCTCTCTACCCCTCTCAAACACTCCAACCTCTCCACCGCAGAACATGCAGCCCTCCGCTCCCTCCGCTCCAATCCCAATCTCACCATAAAACCCGCGGACAAGGGAGGGGCAGTTGTAGTATGGCGCACTGACCTCTACATTGCTGAGGCCAGGCGCCAACTCTCCGACACCTCCTCCTACCGCCCCCTGGATCATGACCCCACCCCCGAGCACCAAACCATCATCTCCCAAACCATCACCTCAGGTGACCTCCCACCCACCGCCACCAACCTCATCGTTCCCCAACCCCGCACCGCCCGCTTCTATCTCCTTCCCAAAATCCACAAACCTGAATGCCCTGGTCGACCCATTGTCTCCACCTGCTCCTGCCCCACCGAACTCATCTCCACCTACCTGGACTCCATTTTCATCCCCTTGGTCCAGGAACTCCCTACCTATGTCTGTGACACCACCCACGCCCTCCACCTCCTCCAGAACTTCCAATTCCCCGGTCCCCAACACCTCATTTTTACTATGGACGTCCAGTCCCTATACACCCCAAGCAGATGGCCTAAAGGCCCTCCGCTTCTTCCTGTCCCGCAGAACTGACCAATCCCCCTCCACCGACACCCTCATCCGCTTAGCCGAACTCGTCCTCACTCTCAACAACTTCTCTTTCAATTCCTCCCACTTCCTACAGACAAAGGGGGTGGCCATGGGTACCCGCATGGGCCCAAGCTATGCCTGCCTCTTTGTAGGTTACGTGGAACAATCCCTCTTCCGTACCTACACTGGCCCTAAACCCCACCTCTTCCTCCGTTACATTGATGACTGTATCGGCGCCGCCTCGTGCTCCCACGAGGAGCTCGAACAGTTCATCCACTTCACCAACAACTTCCACCCCAACCTGAAGTTCACCTGGACCATCTCCAACACTTCTCTCTCCTTCCTGGACCTCTCTGTCTCTATCTCGGGTAACCACCCAGAAACCGATGTCCATTTCAAGTCCACTGACTCCCACAGCAACCTGGAATACACCTCCTCCCACCCACCTTCCTGCAAAAATGCCATCCCCTATTCCCAATTCCTTCGCCTCCGCCGTATCTGCTCCCAGGATGAGACGTTCCACTCCCGTACATCTCAGATGTCGTCATTCTTCAAGGACCACAACTTACCCCCACAGTGGTCGAGAACGCCCTCGACCGTGTCTCTCACATTTCCCGTAACTCATCCCTCACACCTCGTCCCCGCAATAATAACCAAAAAAGAATCCCCCTCGTCCTCACGTACCACCCCACCAACCTCCGGATCCAACGCATCATCCTCCGACACTTCCGCCATCTGCAATCTGACCCCACCACCAAAGACATCTTTCCCTCCCCACCCTTATCTGCTTTCCGGAGGGACCACTCCCTCCGCGACTCCCTTGTCCGCTCCACACTCCCCTCCAGCTCCACCACACCCAGCACTTTTCCCTGCAACCGCAGGAAGTGCTACACCTGCCCCCACACCTCCTCCCTCACCCCAATCCCAGGCCCCAAGAAGACTTTCCACATCAGGCAGATGTTCACCTGCACATCTGCCAATGTGGTATACTGCATCCGCTGTACCCGTTGTGGCCTCCTCTACATCGGGGAAACCAAGCGGAGACTTGGGGACCGCTTTGCAGAACACCTGCGCTCAGTTTGCAACAACCAACTGCATCTCCCAGTCGCGAACCATTTCAACTCCCCCTCCCATTCCTCAGACCATCCTGGGCCTCCTGCAATGCCACAGCGATGCCACCCGAAGGCTGCAGGAACAGCAAATCATATTCAGCCTGGGAACCCTGCAGCCCAATGGTATCAATGTGGATTTCAGAAGCTTCAAAATCTCCCCTCCCCCAACCGCATCCCAAAACCAGCCCAGCTCAGCTCCGCCTCCCTAACCTGTCCTTCCTCTCACCTATCCCCTCCTCCCACCTCAAGCCCCACCCCATCTCCTATCTACTAACCTCATCCCGCCCCCTTGACCTGTCCGTCCTCCCTCGACTGATGTATCTCCTCCCTACCCCACCACCTACACTCACCTTTACTGGCTCCATCCCCGCCTCTTCGACTTGTCTGCCTCCTCTCCACCTATCCTCTCCTCTATCCATCTTCTATCCGCCTCCCCCTCTCTCCCTATTTATTTCAGAACTCCCCCATTTCTGATGAAGGGTCTAGGCCCAAAACGTCAAGCTTTCCTGCTCCTATGATGCTGCTTGGCCTGCTGTGTTCATCCAGCCCCACTCCTTGTTATCTCGGATTCTCCAGCATCTACAGTACCTTTTATCCCTTATCCATGGTATTTTGCCTCCCTGCTGCTAGGGTCCTGTTTCAGAGCGACTACAGGACTTTCTGGAGGGGAAGGGCGAACACCCAGTGGTTGTGGTACACATTGGTACAAATGCCACAGGTAAAATAAACGATAAGGTCCTTTAAGTAGATTATTGGGTATTTGGAAGCAATTTGAAAAGTAGAACCTCAAAGGTAGTGATCTCAAGATTACTATGAGTGCCACATGCTAGTTAGAAAGAAATAGCAGGATAAATGAGATAAATAGGTGGCTAAAGAAACTGTGTGAAGGACAGAGTTTCAGATTCCTAGGGAATTGGGATTTGTTGTGGGGGAGATAGGACTACTACAAAATGGACAAGTTACACTGGGCAGGACTAGGACTGATGTCGTAGTGGGATTAATTGCAACAGTGATTGGCTTAAACTAAAACAGGGGGTGTACCTATGCAAGGAATCAGAGGAAGGGTCATCTTCAACAAAAAAACAGAAAGGCTAACAAGGGAAAGCAATAGACGGAAAAATCAAGGGCTCGGATCAAACAGGGACACACAGTGAAAAACAATGGGAACAGGACAGGTAATGATAAAAAGACAAGCCTTCAGACATGCAGCATTAGCAATAAATTGGATGCATCAATCGCACAAATTGATGAAAACAGATATGATATAGTCAGGATTACGGAGATGTGGCTACAGTGACATCTTGAAAGGGAACCGCTATTACCATGGATGGGAACTGCATATCCAGGGATTTTCAGTATTTAGGAAAGAAAGACAAAAAGGAAAAGTTGTTGGAGTTACAGTGTTGGTAAGAGAGATTATTAATGGAATAGTGAAGAAGGATATTAGCTCCAACAATCCAAAATCTGTACAGATAGAACTAAGAAATACCAAGGAGTAAAAATCATTAGTTGTATAATGACTCCCACAAACTGTAGAGGTAATGTTGGAAATGGTATTAAATAGTAAATTAGAGACACATGCAATAAAGTATATCTATAATTATGGGTGACTTTTATCTGCATATAGATTAGGCAAATAAAGTTAGTAACAATACAATAGAGGAGGAATTCCTACTGTGTATACAGGATGGCTTTCCGGTGGAAGCAAGCATAGAAAAGCCATTGAGTAACGAATAAGGAATATTAGCAGTCTAGTTGTTCAAGGCCCCTCGGGGATGAGTGACTGTGAAATGATTGAATTCATTGTCAAGATGGAGAGTGATGTAGTTGATTCTGAGACTACAGTCCCAAATCTAAATTGAAGAAATTACAATGGTATGAGGCATGAGTTGGTTATGATAGACTAGGGATGATGGAAGAAAGGCAAACATTCAAAAAGTGCACAGGTGAACTGCAAGAATTGTTCATTCCTGTCTGGCACAAAAGTAAAATGGGAAAAGTAGCCAAACCATGGCTTACAAGGGACATTAGTCATAGTATTAGATCTTAGGAAGAGGCA
The DNA here is from genome assembly GCA_024137785.1 of Ginglymostoma cirratum. Lineage (NCBI taxonomy): Eukaryota > Metazoa > Chordata > Chondrichthyes > Orectolobiformes > Ginglymostomatidae > Ginglymostoma > Ginglymostoma cirratum. The sequence goes on along the minus strand of JAHRHZ010000004.1, from coordinate 37,494,273 downwards.
TACAAGTTGACCAGAAAAAGAAAGAGAAAACAGACTTGAGGAATGGGAGCAGTTTAGAATTCAACAAAAGCCGACACAGGATTGATTAAGAAAGGAAAAATAGAGTGACAGTAAGCTTGCAGGAACATAAAAACTGACTGGAAGTTTCCATAGGTATGTGAAGAGAAGATGTTTGGTCAAGACAAATGACTTGGACCATGGAAGTGAATGTACTATCGTCAAGTTAGTGGAAGACACAAAATAAGTAGTTAGGATGACATAGAATCTACAGAGGGACACAGACAAGTTCGGTGAGTGTGCAGAAACTTAGCAGATGGAGTATAATGTGGGCAAATGTGAGGTTATGCACTTTGGCAGGAAGAATAGAAGAGGCGGATATTAGTTAAATGGGAGAACACTGTAGAAAGCTGCAGCAGAGAGTGATTTGAGGATCCTCGTACGTAAATCACAAAAGACTAGGATCCAAGTTCAGCATGTAATTGGGAAAGCAAATTTGATGTTGGGGGCTTTTGTTTCAAAGGTAATGCAATATGAGAAGACAATACAATTTTACATTTCTGTGTTTTAATTGTGGATTGAAATGGGAAAAGAACTGTTTTAAAAGCCAAGATAACAAGGTGTAGAGCTGGATGAACACAGCAGGCCAAGCAGCATTAGAGGAGCAGGAAGGCTGATGTTTCGGGCCTAGACCCTTCTTCAGAAAAGCCAAGATGTGTTGAAGGATTGCTCCACTTTTCAAAAGCAAGTAATCTGACACCCATTGTAAGTTCTGTTTACACAGCTGTTGAACATAAGAACATAAGAAATAGGAACAGGAATATGTCATCTGGCCCATTGAGCCTACTCTGCCATTCAATAAGATCATGGCTGGTCTTTTCATGGACTCAGCTCCACTTTCCCGCCGCTCACATAACGCTGCCTCAAGCAGTCGTGGAAGCCTGGTTTGCAATGCGGTATAACTGGCACAAGGCAAATCAGGGCAGGACTTACACACTTAATGGTAAGGTCCTGAGGAATGTTGCTGAACAAAGAGACTTTGGAGTGCAGGTTCATAGATTCTTGCAAGTACTGACGTAGACAGACAGGAGTGAAGAAGGTGTTTGCTATGTTTGCCTTTTTTGGTCAGTGTACTGAGTACAGGAGTTAGGAGTCATGTTGCAGCTGTCATGTTAGGCCACTTCTGGAATACTTTGTTCAGTTCTGGTCTTCTTGCTATAGGAAGGATATTGCGAAACTTCAAAGGGTTCAGAAAAGATCTAAAAGGATGTTGTCAGGGTTGGAGGAATTGAGCTATAGGGAGAGGCCGAATAGGCTGGGGCTATTTTCCCTGGAATGTTGGAGGCTGAGGGGTGACCTTATTGAAGTTTATAAAATCATGAGGGGACTGGATGGGGTGAATAGCCAAGGTCTTTTTCCCAGGGTAGGAGAATCCCAAACTAAAGGACATAGCTTTAAGGTGAGAGGGGAAAGATTTAACCTAAGGGGCAACTTCTTCAAGCAGAGGGTGCTCCACATATGGAATGAGCTGCCAGAGGAAGTGGTGGAGGCTGGTACAATTACAAAATTTAAAAGGCATCTGAATAGGTACATGAATAGGAAGGTTTAGAGGAATTTGGGCTAAATGCTGGCAAATGGGACTAGATTAATTTAGGATATCTGATCAGCATGGACGACTTGGACCAAAGGGTCTCTTTCCATGCTGTACAGGACTATGACTTTATAACAACTCTATGGCCAGTTATCTGGCTTTCCGCCTGCCAACAACAATCTCCCAGTAGCTGAAAAGCTTGGGTCAATATTTTAGTGGAAACTATTGGACTTCTGGAGAAGGTAGAAGAGGTATTTCAAGCCTCAAGACAGATAGTTAATTTCCCCTTTCCAGTTGCTGCAAGGTGTGACTTTTAAGGAATATGTCAAATACCTTTATAATTGGGAGTCAGTCACCTGTGCCTCCTGCAACAAGTGAAAGTAATGGCGAAGGCAGATCGAGAAGCAGCGTCCCTAGCTACTCTGTCCAGACTCCTCCTGATTTTAAAAACCTCTATCAAATCACTTCTTAGCATTCTCCTCTCCAACGCAGGCAGCATCCTCCCACATGCTGTGGCTGCATCTGGGGTTACTGAGTCTAAATTAATCCTGCTCACACCATCCTGGAGTAACAGCTGTGTCTAATTCACCCCTGGCTTTGAAGGACCAAGTGGCCGACTCCATGTAAGTCCTCTGTTTCTAGATACTAGCTGAACTTGTCTGTGTTCTTTGACATAAAAAAGTTTGGAAGGTTTGGAATATCACTCAAACAAAATGGTCAATTTAATAGAGATAGTAGGAACTGCCAACGCTGGAGTCTGAGATAACAAGATGTAGAGCTGGATGAACACAGCAGGCCAGGCAGCATCAGAGGAGCAGGAAAGCTGATGCTGCAGGTCTGGACCATTCTTCAGAAATGGGGGAGGAGAAGGAGACTCTGAAGGGGACAAGCTGGGCTGGTCTTGGGATGAGGTCGGGGTTGGGAGATTTTGAAGCTTGTGAAGTCCACATTGAGACCATTGGGCTGGAGGATTCACAAGCGGAATATGAGGTGCTGTTCCTCCAGCCTTCGGGTGGCATCATTGTGGCACTGGAGGAGGCCTAGGACGGACATGTTGTTCAAGGAGTGGGAGGGGGAGTTGAAGTGGTTTGCGACTGGGAGTTGTAGTTGTTTGTCACGAACCGAGCGTAGGTGCTCCACAAAGCGGTCTCCAAGCCTCCGCTTGGTTTCCCCGATGTAGAGGAGGCCACATCGGGAACAGCAGTATCCGAGGTGGTCCAGGTGAACTTAAGGTTGAGGTGGGAGGTATGAGTAAAGTGGATGAACTGTTTGAGCTCCTCATGGGAGCATGAAGTGGTGCCAATACAGTCATCGATAAAATGGAGGAAGAGGTGGGGGATGGGGCCAGTGTGGACGAGGACCATCTCTGATACTTCTCTCTCCTTCCTGGACCTCTGTTTCCATCTCTGGCAACCACCTGGAAACTGATATCTATTCCAAGCCTACCGACTCCCACAGCTACCTAGAATACACCTCCTCTCACCCACCTCCTTGCAATAATGCCATCAACTGTTCCTAATTCCTTCGCCTCCGCCGCATCTGCTCCCGAGATGAGGCATTCCACTCCCGGACGTCGCAGATGTCCTCATTTTTCAAGGACCGCAATCTCCCCTCCACAGTGGTCAAAAGTGCCCTCAACTGCATCTCTCGCATTTTCCACAACTCATCCCTCACACCCCATCCCCGCAATAATAACAAGGACAAGAATTCCCCTCGTCCTCACATATCACCCCACCAACCTCTGGATTCAAAGCATCATCCTCCAACACTTCCCACATCTCCAATCTGACCCCACTACCAAGGACATTTTCCCCTCCCCACCCTTATCTGCCTTCCGGACGGACCGCTCTCTCTGTCACTCCCTCATCCACTCCACACTCCCCACTAGCCCCACCACCCCTGGCACTTTTCCCTGCAACCACAGGGAATGCTACACCTGCCCCTACACCTCCTCCCTCACCCCCATTCCAGGCCCCAAGAAAACCTTCCACATTAAACAGATGTTCACCTGCACATCTGCTAATCTGGTATATTCTATCCGCTGTTCCCGATGTGGCCTCCTCTATATCGGGGAAACCAAGCGGACGCTTGGAGACCGCTTTATGGAGCACCTACGCTTGGTTCATGACAAACGACTACACCTCCCAGTCATGAACTACTTCAACTCCCCCTCCTACTCCTTGGACGACATGTCCATCCTAGGCCTCCTCCAGTGCCACAATGATGACACCCTGAGGCTGAAGGAACAGCACCTCATATTCCCCTTGGGAAACCTGCAGCCCAATGGTCTCAATGTGGACTACACAAGCTTCAAAATCTGTCCACCCCCGACCTCATCCCAAGACCAGCCCAGCTCGTCCCCGCCTCCATGGCCTGTCCATTTTTTCTCCCACCTATCTGCTCCTCCCACCTCATTGACCAACACCTACCCCCCACTTCCTACCTACTAGCCTCATCCCCTCCTCCTTGACCTGTCTGTCTTTCCTCCCACCTACCTGCCCCTCCCTCCCAACTGACCAACCCCCATCCTAACTCCCTACCTACACTCACCTTTACTGGCTCCATCCCTGCTCCCTTGACCTGTCCGTCTTCTCTCCACCTATTGGCTCCACTATCCACTTTCCATCATCGCCTCCCCTTCTGTCTATTTATTTGAGTCTCCTTCCCCTCCCCCATTTCTAAAGAAGGGTCCAGACCCGAAACGTCAGCTTTCCTGCTCCTCTGATGCTGCCTGGCCTGCTGTGTTCATCCAGCTCTACACCTTGTTATCTCTGGTTAATTTAATAGTTTGTTTTACCAAAGCACTTGTGTACGTTGGATCTGATGTATCATCTTCTAGGAACCTGGACAATCCAAAATCAGAAACCTTGCATACAAGGTTGCTGTTGACGAGAATATTACGAGCAGCCAGATCTCTGTGTACGTAGCTCATGTCTGCCAAATATTTCATCCCGGCAGCAATTCCACGAAGCATGCCAACAAGCTGAATAACTGTAAATTGTCCATCATTTTGCTGTAAAGAGAGAAAGACAAAAATTTCTATTGTATTCTCACAACCCACAGAAGTCTCAAAAGGTTTTACTTTTGAAATGTAGTCTATGTAACGTGTACTAGAAAATATGGCAGCCAGTTTTATGGAGATACAGCAAGTTCTCACAAACAACAAGATGATAATACCGAGATAAACAAATGATAAACTGAAATGTTAACATTGTTTTTGCCTTACACATGTTGAGTGACCCTGATTTCTGTTTTCATTCTTTTTCTGCTTTTCTCTTAGAATGAAATAAATGACACTCCAGAAATTGCTTAAATAATTAAATCCAAGTGAACTTCAATAATTTATGCTATTCAACAAAAATGGATACTTTGTTTCATGATGCAAAAAAAACGTTAAAAAGAATCAATGCAAATATTTTTCTTGTCTGAATGAATTAATGATATTGTTTTCCAACACTGATAGTCAGGAGAAGTTACGAAGCCCAATATTGGGGCAGCAGGTTCAGCAAGGACCAAACATTCATTAAAATACATTCAGTGAGACCGTGCAAGAGAAACATAAAATATTAGCTTTGTGCTTTTAACGGCAGTTAACACCAACTTTCATATTTGAATATTCCAATCTCCTTCATTGTTTAGCAGTGGTAAATGAATAACTTCATTAAGGTGATATTCAAATCATCATGCAGTGAAGGAATGATGTGGAAAATTTATATATAGAATTGTATTTCAGAGATCTGCAGCTTGAGTACAATTGCAGTCCATTCAAATCCCACTGAAACATCACCTTTCAGACATTGACAACCTAGGGGTTGTCTTACTGACTCAGAGTGGTGATGTGATATTGACATGGCAAAGTGCAGCATGATGCAACAGTGACACCAAACAGTCATATCCAAGAGATTGTGAAAAAAGGATGGAACATTATGAACTGGAGGAGGATTGCTTGTAGAATGGTATTATGTACAAGGGTGCAGAAATCCACCAGAGTCACACAGCAATCACTTTTTTTTGTTCATACAAGGGATGTCGGCATTGCTGGCTTGGGCAGCACTTATTGTTCATTCTTAATTGGTCTGGAGAAGTTGGAGATGAGCCAGAATCTTGAACTAGATTTAGAATTTTTAGATTTAGATTTCATTGTCACGTGTATTAAAATACAGGCGTACAGTGAAAAGTGTCTAATGTCGCCACACATGGCGCCATCTTAAGTACAAAGGTATCTAGGTACGAAAAACTCAGGTACAAAAAAGTCGAAACAAAGTTAAAAAGTTGAGCACTACAGATCTTCAAAGTTTTGGCAAACATCTGCAGCTCGGGTTATGGGCGAGGTTGTTGACTTGCTTGCCAAGCTGGCTTGTTCTTGTTCAGACGTTTCATCACCATACCAGATGACATCATCAGTGGAGCCTCCAGTGAAGTGGTGTTCCAGTTTGACTGGGACAAGGTAGCCATAGTAGCCCAAGCCAAACATAGGCACGCATGGGAATTATTGGAGGCATTGTTCTTCACCCGTAATGCAATCAGCAATCGCATAGAATTCGACCCTATTTGCAAACTCATACAGATCAAAACTGGAAATGACAGTACTCACCATAATGGACCAAACGGACCTATAAGAATCTTGCCTCATGAGACAGCGGCCTCTAACTCAGCGGCAGGAGTGGTGAGAGCGCAAGCTAAGGGGTAGCCAGGTAAGTGAACTAATATATTCGGGCAGTGGCTAAACCCGAAACACTACAAGTGTCGTGTCTCCCACCTATCCTCCTCCTCTAACCGAAAAAAAGACTGTGTGGATGGTGAGTAAGGTAAGCTTCCTTTTTTTTTCATTTTATCTCTTCAGCAATCGAGAATAGAGGGGACAGAAGCTAGGGCAGTTGCATGCTCCTCTTGTAGGATGTGGGAGGGAAGAGTCACTACTAGTGTCCCTTCTGACTAAACCAGCGAGAAGGGCACCCAACTCCAGCTTCTCACAGACTGTGTAAGGGAACTGCAGCTGGAGCTGGATGAACTTGAGTAGCAGATAGTGAAGGAGACTGTCGGAGAATGCAGCAGAATATAGATAGTTTGGAGAGCTGGCGGAGAAATGGCAGATGGAGTTCAATCCAGGCAAAAGTGAGGTGATGCATTTTGGAAGATCCAATTCAAGAACGAACTATACGGTAAATGGAAAAGCCCTGGGGAAAATTGATGCACAGAGAGATCTAGGTGTTCAGGTCCATTGTACCCTGAAGGTGGCAACGCAGGTTGATAGAGTGGTCAAGAAGGCATACAGCATGCTTTCATTCATCAGATGGGGTACTGAGTACAAGAGTTGGCAGGTCATGTTACAGTTGTATGGGACTTTGGTTCGACCACATTTGGAATACTGCGTACAGTTCTGGTCGCTACATTACCAAAAGGATGTGGATGCTTTGTAGACGGTGCAGAGGAGGTTCACCAGGATGGTATGGAGGGCGCTAGCTATGAAGAGAGGTTGAGTAGATTAGGATTATCTACATTAGAAAGACGGAGTTTGAGGGGGGAACCTGATTGAGGTCTACAAAATCATGATAGGTATAGACAGGGTGGATAGCAAGAAGCTTTTTCCCAGAGTGGTGGACTCAATTACTAGGGGTCACGATTCCAAGGTAAGAGGGGAAAAGTTTGAGGGAGATATGTGTGGAAAGCTCTTTACACAGAGGGTGGTGGGTGCCTGGAATGCGTTGCCAGCGGAGGTGGTAGAGGCAGGCACGATAGCTTCATTTAAGATGTATCTAGACAGACACATCAATGGGCAGGGAGCAGAGGGATACAGATCCTTGGAAAATAGGCGACTGATTTAGATGGAGGATCTGGATCAGCTTAGGCTTGGAGGGCCAAAGCACCTGTTCCTGTGCTATAATTTTCTTTGTTCTAACTCCGGATCATTTGGGAGGCCGAGGGGTTATAGATAGGAGTTATAGGGAGGTTGTCACACCCAAGTTACTGGATAAAGGTAGCTGGGTGACTGTCAGGAGAGGGAAAGGAAAGAGGCAGATAGATCAGGGGTACCCTGTGACTGTTCCCCTCAATAATAAGTATACCGCTTTGGATACTGTTGGGGGGGACGAGCTACCAGGGGAAAGCCATAGCGGCCAGGCCTCTGGCACTAGGCCTGGCTCTGTGGCTCAGAAGGGAATAGAGGAAAATAGGAGAGTGATAGTGATAGGAGATTCAATGGTTAAGGGAACAGACAGGAGATTTGGTGTATCGAGCGAGACACCTGGATGGTATGTTGCCTCCCTGATGCCAGAGTCAGGGATGTCTCAGATCAAGTCTACAGGATTCTCAAGGGGGAGGGTGAGCAGCCAGAAGTCATGGTACCAATGATATAACTGGGAAAAGAGATGAGGTCCTGAAAAGTGAATATAGGGAGTTAGGTTGGAAGCTAAAAGGCAGGACGAGCAGAGTGGAAATCTCAGGATTACTAACGGTACCATGGCTAGTGAGGGTAGGAATAGACAGCGAGTGGCTACAGAGCTGGTGTAGGAGGGAAGGCTTCAGATATGTGGACTATTGGGCTACCTTCTGGGGAAGGTGGGACCTGTACAAGAAGAACTGGAGGGGCACCAGTATCCTGGGTGGAAGCTTTGCTGGAGCTCTTTGGGAAGGTTTAAAGTAGTTTGGGGCAGGGGAATGGGAAATGGAGCTATGGATCAGAGAATGGAATAGCTGGAGTACAGGCAGATACAGCATGCAGAGTCTGTGAGGAAGGACAGACAGTTGATAGGGCAAAGTTGCAGTCAGTGCGACGGGTGAAGTGTGTCTATTTTAATGCAAGAATTGTCAGGAATAAGGGTGACGAAATTACACCATGGATCAGTGCGTGGAGCTACGATGTTGTGGCCGTTACAGAGACTTGGATAACACAGGGGCAGGAGTGGTTGTTGTATGTTCTGGGGTTTAGATGTTTCAAAAGAAATAGGGAGGGAGATAAAAGAGATGGGGGAGTGGCATTGCTAATCAGGGATGGTATCATAGCTGCAGAAAGGGAGGTCGTTGAGGAGGGTTTCTCCATTGAGTCAGTATGGGGAGAAGTCAGAAACAGGAAAGGAGCAGTCACTTTATTGGGAGTTATCTACATACACCCCAATAGCAACAGATGCACAGAGGAACAGATTGGGAGGCAGATTTTGAAAAGGTGCAGAAGTAATAGGGTTGTTGTCATGGGTGACTTCAACTTTCCTAATATTGACTAGAACCTCCTAAGTGCAAATAGTTTGGATGGAACAGATTTTGTCAGTTGCGTCCAAGAAGGATTTCTGACTCAATACGTAGACAGGCTGATTAGAGGGGAGGCTATATTGGATTTAGTGCTAGGCAACAAACTAGGCTAGGTGTCAGATCTCTCGGTGGGAGAGCATTTCAGTGATAGTGATCACAACTCCCTGACTTTTACTATAGTCATGGAGAGGGACATGAGCAGATGGGATGGGAAAATATTTAATTGGGGGAGGGGGAATTATCATGCTATTAGGCAAGAACTGTGGAGCATAAATTGGGATCAGATGTTCTCAGGGAAAAGCATAACAGAAATATGGAGGTTGCTTAGGGAGCAATTGCTACGAGTTCGGGATCGGTTTGTCCCACTGAGGCAAGGAAGGGATGGTAAGGTGAAGGAACCTTGGATGACAACACATGTGGAACATCCAGTCAAGAGGAAGAAGGAAGCTTACTTAAGGTTGAGAAAGCAAGGTTCGGACAGGGCTCTAGAGGGCTACAAGGTAGCCAGGAAGGAACTGAAGAATGGACTTAGGAGAGGTAGAAGGGGTATGAGAAAGCCTTGGTGGGTAGGATTAAGAAAAACCCCAAGGTGTTCTATACTTATGTGAGGAACAAGAGAATGGCCAGAGTGAGGGTAGGGCCTATCAGGGATAATGGAGGGAACTTGCGCATGGAGTCAGAGGAGGTAGGGGAGGTCCTTAATGAATACTTTGCTTCAGTATTCACCTGTGAGAGGGACCTTGACATTTGTGACGGCAGTGTGAAACAGGCTGATATGCTCCAACAGATTGATGTTAGGAAGGAGGACGTACTAGAAATTTTAAAAAAACACGAGGACAGATAAATCCCCTGGGCCAGACGGGATATACCCAAGTTTACCGCAGAAAGTGAGGGAAGAGATTGCTGTGCCTCCAGTGTCCACTGGAGTAGTACCAGATGATTGGAAGGTGGCAAATGTTATTCCATTGTTCAAGAAAGGGAACAGGGATAATCTTGGGAATTATAGACCAGTCAGTCTTACTTCTGTGGTAGGCAAATTATTGGTGAGGATTCTGAAAGATAGTATTTATGATTATTTGGAAAAGCACAGTTTGATTAGAAATAGTCAGCATGGCTTTGAGAGGGGCATGTCATCCCTCACAAGCCTTACTGAATGCTTTGAGGATGTGACAAAACACATTGATGAAGATCAAGCAGTGGATGTGGTGTATATGGATTTTAGCAAGGCATTTGATAAGGTTCGCCATGGTAGGCTCATTCAGAAAGTAAGGAGACGTGGGATTCAGGGAAATTTGGCTGTCTGGATATAGAATTGGCCGTCCAATAGAAGGCAGAGGGTTGTAGTAGATGGAAAGTATTCAGCTTGGAGCTCGGTGATCAGTGGTGTTCCACAGGGATCTGTTCTGGGACCTCTGCTCTTTGTGATCTTTAAAAATGACTTGGATGAGGAAGTGGAAGGGTGGGTTAGTAAGTTTGCCAATGACACGAAGGTTGGTGGAGGTGTGGACAGCGTGGAGGGTTGTTGTAGGTTGCAACGGGACATGGACAACATGCAGAGCTGGGCAAAGAAATGGCAGATGGAATTCAACCCAGAAAAGTGTGAAGTGATTCATTTTGGAAGATCAAATTTGAATGCAGAATACAGAGTTAATGGCAGGATTCTTGGTAGTGTGGAGGAACAGAGGGATCTTGGGGTCCAGGCCCATAGATCCCTCAAAATTGCTACCCAAGTTGATAGGGTTGTTAAGGAGGCATATGGTGTGTTGGCTTTCATTGTCAGGGGAATTGAGTTTAAGAGCCGCAAGGTTATGCTGCATCTCTATAAAACCCTGGTAAGACCACACTTAGAATATTGTGTTCAGTTCTGGATCTGGAAGCTTTAGAGAGGATGCAGAGGAGATTTACCAGGATGCTGCCTGAAATGGAGAACAGGCTTTTTGAGGAAAGCTTGAGGGAGCTAGGGCTTTTCTCATTGGAGTGAAGAAGCTTGAGAGGTGACTTGATAGAGGTGTACAAAGTGATGAGAGGCATAGACAGAGTGGATAGCCAGAGACTTCTTCCCAGGGTAGAAATGACTATCGCAAGGGGACATAATTTTAAGGTGATTGGAGAAAGGTATAGGGGAGGTGTCAGAGGTAGGTTCTTTACACAGAGAGTGGTGGGTGCATGGAATGTGCTGCTGGCGGTGGTAGTGGAGTCAGGTACATTAGGGACATTTAAGCGACTTTTGGATAGGCACATGGATGATAGGAAAATGTGGGGTATGCAGGGTAGTTTGACCTTAGAGTAGGATAATAGGTTGGCACAACATCATGGGCCGAAGGGCCTGTACTGTTCTATGTTCTAACAGTATAAATTCAAGTGGAATAGAAGCACACCGCTTCATCAGATGCTCCACTGAAGATTTCACTTCACATGGTGACGAAACATCTGAATTAAAACAAGCAAGCTCAGTGAGCAAGTCAACAACCTTATATCTTCATAGAATAGTGGGAAATAAAGAAATAAGACTCCCATTCTGGGCTGAGAGACCACAGTGAGCCGCTGAGAAACTGCCACCAGCTGCTGAAAGATTCCCATGCCGGGCCAGGAGCCTGCCATGCCATGCCATAAGGATGCCTTACCAGGTCTGCACTGAGACTGGGAGAAGAAAGAAGAAAAGAACCACAAGGACAGCAAAGAAAAAAACAGAAAGAAGCAGGCAGAGCTGATGAGATCTGGTTTAAGTGTCACACTCTGCTGCCACCTTAACTACTGCAGTCCTTGGGGAGCAGCTACACTATGCAGTGCTGATGGAAAGGGATTTCTTGAATGTTGACCCACTGACAATGATAGAACAGCAATATAGTTACAAATCAGGCTGCTGCATGACTTGGAGAGGAACTGAAATGTAGTGGTGTGCCTGTGTTTTTCTAGTGGTAATGCTCACAGATTAGGAAGGTGCTGTCAAAGGAGCTTTGTTGAGTTACTGCAGCACTTTTTGTAGATGGTATACACTGCTGCTGCTGTGTGTTGGTGGTGGAAGAATGAATGTTGAAGGTGTTGAGTTGCTAATCAAGCAGACTGGTTGGATGGCATGAGTTTCTCGAATGTTGCAGCATCCAGTCCGGCAAGGAGGGAGTATTCCATTATATTTATAACTTGTATTTGTAGATGGTAGACAGGCACTGGGGAGATAGTTGGCAAGTTATTCGCCGTATAATTCCTAGTCAGTATCCTACTTTTGAAGCCACTTTACTTATATGGCTAGTTCAGTTCAGATTCTGGTCAATGGTAATCCCCAGGATGTTGACAGTGTGGGATTCAGCGATGGTAATGCCTTTTTGGATTCTCTATTGATGATAGAAACATAGAAAACAGGCCATTCAACCCTTTGAGCCTATTCCACTATTCAAAACAATCATGGCTGATCATCCTACTCAGTACCTTGTTCCCACTTTCGTCCCATACCCTTTTATCCTTTTAATCCTGAGAACTATATCAAACTCCTTCTTGAAAACATTCAATGTTTTGGCCTCAACCACTTTCTGTGAAGAGCATAACACAGGCTCACCACTTTCTAAGTTGAAATTTCACCTCATCTCAGTCCGAAATGGTCTACCCAGTATCCTTAGACTTGTGGCAATTTTGGCTTTCTGGGTCACAGGTAACATCCTTCCAGTCCTGACTGATCTGATCTCTCTTCATATGTCAATTTCGTTATCCCAGGAATCAGTCTCGTAAACCTTTGTTGTATTACCTCTATAGTCAAAACATCCTTGGTTGGATAAGGAAAGCAAAACTGCACACTATACTCCAGTTGTGGTCCCACCAAGGCCCAGTACAAATCCACCAAGATATTCCTGCTCTTGTACTCACATTCTCTTGGTTTGAAGACCAAAATACCTTTTGCCTCCTTCACCAACTTCACCTGCATTCTTTCAGTAACATGTCCAAAGACTCCCAGGTCTTGTTGCATCTCCCCTTTCCCAATGATCATGGACTGGTACCTGTAAGAGTTAAATGTTGAATGCCAGTTATGAACCCAATGCTGGAAGTTGTCCAGGCATTGTTGCATATGGACATGGACTGCTGCAGTATTTGAAAAGTCATGGATGGTGCCGAACATCATGCAATCATCAGCAAAATTTCTAAAATATAATGGAGGGAGGTTACTAATAAAGCAGCAGATGATGGTCCAGAACTTCACCCTGAGCAGCTCCTGCAATGATGTCATTGGCTGTATTGACTGACCTCCAATAAACACAGCCATCTTCTTATGTGTCAGATATGACTTCAACCAGCAGAGAGCTTCCCCCAATTCCTGTTGGCTCAAATTTTGCTGGGGGTCCTTGTTGCCACACTCAGTCAAACGTGGGCTTTGGTCAATGGTCACCTCACCTCCAGGATTCAGCTCTTTTGCTTAAGTTTGGACCAAAATTGTAATGAGGCCAGGAACTGAACAAGCAGGTTATTGCTTTGCCAGTGCTGCTTGACAGCATCGTCACCAACACATTACATGACTTTGTTGATGATCAAGAGAGTAGACTGATAGGTCGGTAATTGGCTGGGTTGGAATTATCATGATTTTTGTGCATTGGCTGTGTCTGAGCAATTTTCCACATTGCCAAGTAGATCCAGTGTTGCAGCAAGACTGAATTGGCTTGGATAGCGGTGCAGCTAATGCTGAAGCACAAGTCTTCAATACAACACCTGGAATATTGTCAGGACTGTAGATTTTGCAGAATCCAGCGTCTTCAGCTGTTTCTTCCCATCACATGATATGAATGGAATTGATTGGAGACTGTTTCTGTGCTGTACATCTCTATGACTCAATGACTAGCATTTATGACACTGGGGACCTCAGGAGGAGACTGAGATGGAGCATCTATTCAGAACTTCTGCATCAATCTTTAGCCTTGTCCACCAACATCCACAACCAGGTCTTATCCATTGGTTGTGGCATTTCTTGACCTGTTTGTTCCGTACTGCTTCTGCTGCTTGGCATGCATGTAGTCCTCTGTTGTAGCTTCACCAAGTCGATGTCTCAATTTTATTATGCCTGGTGCTGCCCCTGGAATGTGGTCCTGCATTCTTCAAAGGACCGGAGCTTGTGTCCTGCCCTGATGTAGAGTGGGGGATATACCAGGCAATGCGGGAGGCATTTTCCCATTTGGTGTTGAAGTGTATTGTCAAGTAAGGTTCATTGTGCCCAGTTTACAAAGGCTTGAAGCAGCTCCTCTCACACAATCTTCAGCTCTTTGGAAAGGAAAGCTTGCTCTTCGTTCCAAGGATATGGACCTAGAGTTACTGGTGGACAAAATTGTAGAGAGAGGGTAGTACATTCTCCTGCTGTCCACACTGGAGGCCATGCCATGAGATACAGCCAGCCCAGGCCCTGGTAGAGGCCAGCTTGGTACTGTGTCTTGGGTTAAAAGGAATGCCCAGCAGTGTAGGGAGAAGGTCAATGATCTTTTGCGCTCCACAAGTCTAAGCATTGCCATCTTGTCTCTGCTACCTCGCACTACATCCAAGGGCCACCACTCATTCTAACTCTGCCACTGCACGCTTTTGTCACCAAGTCTCATGAACTGCAGCTGTCACTACTGCAAGCATCATGTCCAATCAATGCTATCACCATCCTCATCCTCCCAAATAATCTCACCTTTCCTGCCCTCTGTTCTTCCTTCTCACTCATTGGGGACATTGTCCCCTCTCCTCCTCATAGAATTCATAGAATCCATAGAACCCCTACAGTGTGGAAACTGGCCCTTCGGTCCAACAAGTCCACACCGAACCTCAGAGCATCCCACCCAGACCTCCCTGAACACTACGGGCAATTTAGCATGGCCAATCCACCTAACCTGCACATCTTTGGATCATCACTATCTGCTCTTCCACCATGTTTAATCTCCCCCTTTATCTCATTTTTAAAAAAATCCCGCAACCCTTAGTCTGATGTCTTCACAGCTCTCCAATTAACGTACCTGTAATCCCCAGGCTAATTGTACTTGAATTGCAGGCTTGACCACGAGCCAAACCCCAGACTCTGGGACAACTAAGCACCTGAATTGGATGAACCCCATAACTGACTGTTCTAGTAGCCCAAGAGTAACCAGAGTCCCTTTTGACCTGATGGAGAATTGCTCCTTTCAAATATAGCCATTTACTTGAGGCATATGCAATGTGTTAGCCATGTAATAATACGCATTACTGCAAGTGTGACTTTTACATAACCTGATGTAAAACAGTTACATATCCACCCCTTTAGCTGTTCAGTGCTCCTGATGTGACAAGCTGCCTGCCTCTTCCATTGTGCTAATAAGCAATGTGAGCCACAGCCATAAGAAAGCAAGCTAAAAGCCATAAAATACATTGTGTGCAGATATGTGAGATGAACGTATGTCCCTGTGTGCAAGGCAGCCTGGTGGCAACATGTCAGTTTAAGATGTTCCTGAGATCTAAAGCAAAGAGTTGAAAGGATGAAGCATCATATAATCAGAGAGTCATACAACACAGAAGAAGCCCTTCAGTTCATCGAGTCTGTGCTGATCTGTCTACACTCATCCCACTTTCCAGCACTTGGCCCATAACCTTGAATGTTATGACATTTCAAGTGCTTATTCACGTACTTTTAAAAGTTGAGAGGTTTCCTGCCTCTACTACCCTCCCAGGCAGTGCCTTCCAGATTCCCGTCACTCACTATAACAGAAGGAGTAAGAGCAGGAGGCAATTCATGCCCTTGAACCTGCACTGCCATTTAATATGACCTGAACTCCACTTTTCTGCCCGCTCCCCATAATCCTTCATCCCATTACTAATTAAAAATCTGTCTATCTCCTCCTTAAATTTCCTCAATGTGATGGCATCCACCAAGCTCTGGGGGGGGTGAATTCCACAGACTTCTTTTGAGAGAAGTAGTTTCTCATCTGTTTTAAATTTGCTACCCCTTATCCTAAAGCTATGATCTTTTGTTCTAGATTGTCCCAGAAGAGAAATGTCCTGTGTCTACTGTTAATCGCCTTTAGCATCTTATATACCTCAATTAGATCTCCTCTCATTTTTCTGGTCTGGTTGACACACTAAAGGAAGGAGGTGGAGGCTTTGGAGAGGATGCAAAAGAGGATGTTGTCTGGACAGAAGTGCATTAGAGGATGGACAAAATTGGATTGCTTTTGCTGGAGTGACAGAGGTTGAGGGGCAACCTGATAGAAGTATATAAAATTCTCAGAGGCCTTGATAGAGTGGACAGCTGGAGTCTTGGTGTATTTGTCAAATACTATGGGGCATAGGTCTAAGGTGAAAGCAGTACAGTTTAAAGGGGATGTGTGAGACAAGTTCTTTACACATAAGGGGTGGTAAGTGCCTGAAACATGCTGCCAAGGGAGATGGTAGAAGCACATTCAAAATCAACATTTAGTAGGCATTTAGACAGACACATGAACAGGTGGGGAATAGAAGAATACAGATCATGTGCAGGCAGTTGCGATTAGGTTAGAATGGCATCATGGTCAGCACATGTTGGGCCAGAAGTGTTCTGCATTGTTTCTGTGTTGTACAGTTCTATGTTCTAAACTCGAGCAAGAAGAGGCCTAAACTGTTCAATCTCTCATTGTAAGACAATCTCTGGAATTAATCTAGTGAACATCCTGTGAATAGCCTCCAATATAACTATTTTCGTAATGATAAACCCATTTGCATTATGAGGTGACACTATCAATTATCATTCCAGGTTGTCAGATTACCTGGTCATTGACAACAACAACAACTTCCTCGGTTCTGAGGAGGGGTCACCGGATCCAAAATGTTAACTCTGTATTTTTCCTTCACAGATGCTGCCAGACCTGCTCAGCTTTTCCAGAAAATTTGTTTTTTGTTCCTGATTTACAGCATCCGCAGTTCTTTCGGTTTTTACCTGGTCAATAAGCCTAGGACTCTGCTGGGCAGACAGGTGATACCCACTCTCCTAGCCCTGTTTGCAATAATCAACACTTGCCACCATCTGGAGTCGAGGATTAAAGTGCAAGCTCAGGACTAGGGGAGTAGAGAATCCAGGAGCACAGACCTACGGTTTAAGGTAATATCAAAGGGCAGGAGATGAGGCTGGGATGGGAGGCAAGCCTAGGAGTATAGATGAAGGTGGAATTGGAGGAAAGGCTAGGATTGGAGGTGAGATTGTGAGGAGATAACACTGGGTGGTAATGAGGCTTGAGTGAAAGGTAGGACCTAGTGACGATGAGGCCAGGAAGAAACAATGGATAATGGGGCAGGTGGAACTGGATGGAAACAAGACCATGGAGCAGGAGACATTGCAAGGAAGCAAGGCTGTGAGGAAAGACAGTACTGGGATTGGAGGTAAAGAGGGATTAGGGTAGAAGTGCTGTGGGCAGGGTCATATGCACATTTAAGAGACATCATGCCAAAAGGCATGAAGACAAATCCTTAGTTTTTGTTGTGAAAACCTTCTATTTTTAAATGAAGACTTGCTGGACCTGAGATGGATACTGATGATGGAATGTGCTTTCCAAATAATTTCTGTGGACAAAAGATACCTTCCTGGAAAGTCATCTCTGCTATGGACATAAGACAAAAACCATAAAAATCACTAAATTCACCTCTTTCTCATGTCCATGGTGGTCACCTAAAAATATTCAAATAAAATGTGGCAACAAGTGGTTAAAACATTATTGGTGGACACTGAAGATTCATGGCAATCCAATAATTTTTTAAAAATTACAAGGAAGCGCAAAAGTAGTAATATAGACACTACAGTGACCACAACCCAAAACCTAAAAGGAGTGTATAAGAGAAGGAATTTGTTCAATGATACAGGAATCAGGTCAGCATGTCAGGAATGGCTTGTAACAGATTAGATTTAGTAACAATAAAGACAAATAAGGGAAGGAAAGCAATAAGTTAAAAGTATCTCACAGCAGAGCAACTGTTCATATAACTGATCGGTTAAGAAATTTCACTTAATATAAGCATATGTAAATTAATAAGATAGATTAAGGGTCAAGTAGATTATCAAAAATAGGATCATCCTGATAATTATAGGACAGTCTTAATGATTTAGTATAGGGAATAATGTTGAAATTCCTTTTCATAACTCCAAATGATGTCAGATAACCCTTGTTTAAAATCAAAACCATTTGATATTTATGAAACACAGATATGGACAGCAAACTAAGATAATGTTCCGTACATAGCCTATTCTGTTCTCTTCCTCATACTGCAAGACCTGACAGAGGTCCCAACTATTATCAAGTTTTATTCAGCAAATGTGAAGTTGGCATGATTTCCTGAAATAAAATAACTTTAAACATGTTACCCGGAGGAAGGAGTCCAATGATCCATTCTCCATGAACTCTGTGATGATCATCACTGGGCTGCTTTTGGTGACAACTCCTTCCAGATGGATGACATTGGGATGATCGAACTGACCCATGATGCTTGCTTCACTCAGGAAGTCTCGTCTCTGTTTCTCTGTATAACCAGATTTTAAGGTCTTGATGGCCACAAAAATTTCCCTTTTTCCCGGTAACTTGAGATGCCCACTGCAAACCTCTCCAAATTCTCCTGACAAGAAAATCAAAATGATTAACTTCACAAATTCTTACTGATTGGGTCTGCTTCCTTGCCAAAAATGTAACAATGAACTTTTCCAAGCGCCAAGACGTAAAAATAATGAATCTCACTAGATTCATCGTCACTAATTTTCACATCAATAATCAGAGTGGCTGCATTAAAAAAATGTTTTGAATCAGTAATATAACTGAACCGACCATTCATTTTCTATCTGGGCAGTGTAGTTATGAAGTATGACAAGATGTTGCACAGTATTTATAGGCCACAACAGTTTTGTGTTTATGCTCCACATAAGTTTACACATTGCTCCAGTTGATATAAATCTATCACCAGCTTAATATATTACTATTTCTGTCGATTCCCCTTAAGAAGATTCGTGTTACGTACTTCAACTATTCCATGAAATAATTCATTCCACAGTCTAACCATTCTCTGTGTCAAGATATTTCTCTTGAATTTTAT
The DNA here is from genome assembly GCA_024137785.1 of Ginglymostoma cirratum. NCBI lineage: Eukaryota > Metazoa > Chordata > Chondrichthyes > Orectolobiformes > Ginglymostomatidae > Ginglymostoma > Ginglymostoma cirratum. The sequence goes on along the minus strand of JAHRHZ010000004.1, from coordinate 37,475,411 downwards.
AAGTGTTCACTGGAATTATCACATATTCACACTAATTCACTCTCACTTGTAAATGGAAACAACTTAGCATCATAGAATCCCTACAGTGTGGAAGCAGGTCATTTGGCCCATTGAGTCCACACTGGCCATCCACAGAGCATCCCATCCAAACCAACTCCCTCCACCCCCCAACACCTTATCCTGGCAACCCTGCAAATCCCATGGCTAATCCATGTAACCTAAACATCCCTGGACACTATGGACAATTCAGCATAACCAATCCACCAAACCTGTACATTTTGGACTGTGGGAGGAAACCAGGGCACTCAGAGGAAACACATGCAGACACAGGGAGAATGTGCAAGCTTCACACAGACAGTTGCCAGAGAGTGGAATCAAACCCAGGTGCCCAGCGCTTTGAGGCAGCAGTGCTAACCATTGAGCTACTATGTCGCCCCCTTCTCTTCATCTGCCTTATTATACTTTCTTAACCATAACATCAAGGAGTAATACAGCAGAATAACAGGAACATGGAGTGTGTAGGTTTGAGGTTATCTTAGAACATAGAACATAGAACAATACAGCGCAGAACAGGCCCTTCGGCTCTCGATGTTGCGCTGACCTGTGAACTAATCTAAGCCCATCCCCCTACACTATCCCATCATCATCCATATGCTTATCCAAGGACTGTTTAAATGCCCCTAATGTGGCTGAGTTAACTACATTGGCAGGCAGGGCATTCCACGCCCTTACCACTCTCTGAGTAAAGAACCTGCCTCTGACATCTGTCTTAAATCTATCACCCCTCAATTTGCAGCTATGCCCCCTCGTACTAGCCGACGTCATCACCCTAGACTCTCACTGTCCACCCTATCTAGTCCTCTGATCATTTTGTATGTCTCTATTAAATCCCCTCTTAGCCTTCTTCTCTCCAATGAGAACAGACCCAAGTCCCTCAGTCTTTCCTCATAAGACCTTCGCTCCAGACCAGGCAACATCCTGGTAAATCTCCTCTGCACCTTTTCCAATGCCTCCACATCCTTCCTGTAATGGGGCGACCAGAACTGTACGCAATATTCCAAGTGAGGCCGCACTAGCGTTTTGTACAGTTGCAGCATGAAAGTTCTTATTAAAGAACTACAGAGACTTTGTTATCACATCATTACATTTACTTGGCAAGTAGGATTAAATAGAATCCCAAGGCATTTCAAATGTGCATTAGGAACAAAGGGGAAGCTAGGGAAAGTATAGGTCCACACAAGAACAAAAGAAGAAATTTATGCATGGAGACAGAGGAAATGGATGAGGTCCTGGAATGAGCAGTCCAAATCAGTATTCACCAAGGAGAAAGACATGGATAATGGTCAAATTAGGGCATGTCAATATTAAGAAGGTGGTGGAGTGTTGGATGTCTTGAAAAACATTACGGTAGACAAGTTCCTAGGGTCTGATGGGATCTATACCATGATACCGAATGTGGCAAGTGAGGAGATTGCTGGGGCACATAGAACTCCTTGTATCAGCTTTAGTCACAGGTGAGGTCCCAGGAGACTGAAGAATAGCCAATGTTTATCTTTTCTTTAAGAAGGAATAACCTTGTATAATACCTAGATAATCCAGGAAATTATAGCATGGTGAGCTTTACATCAGTGGTAGAAAAATTACTGGAGAAGGCTGTGAGGGACAGGATTTACTTGCATTTGGAGAAGAATGGACTTAATAGGGATAGTCAGCATGGCTTTGTGTAGGGAGCTCTTGTCTCAAAAGGTTGCTTGAGTTTTTTGAGGAAGTGACAATGCTGATTGATATGGGTAGGACATATTGTCTACATAGACTTTACAAAAACATTTGACAAAGTCCTTCATGGCAGGATGGTCCAGAAAATTAAGTCACATGGGATCCACAGTGAGTTGGTAAATTGGATACAAAATTGGCTTAGTCACAGAAAATAGAGGGTAGTTGTGGTTAGGTATTTTCTGACTGGAGGTCTGACCAGTAGTGTTCCACAAGGACAGGTGCTAGAACCTCTGATGCTTGTGATATAAATAAATGATTTGGATGAAACTGTATGTAATCTGATTTGTAAGTTTGAAGCTGTGAAAATTGGTGGAGTTGTGTATAGTGAGGAAAGTTGTCAAAGGATACAACAGGCTACAGATCACTTGGAAAGCTGGGCAAATAGCAGATCTGGTTTAATCCAGGCAAGTGTGAGGTTTTGGGAAGTCTAACACAAGAGAAAAATATGAAGTAAACAGCAGGACCCCTAGGAGCATTAATGTACAGAGAGATCTTGGCTGCAAGCCCATAGTTTCCTGAAAGCAACATTCAAGTGGATAAGTTAACAAAGAAGGTGTATGGCATTGTTACCTTCATTAGTCGGGGCATTTAGTAAAGAAGTTGGGAAGTCATGTTACAGCTATATAAAACATTAGTTTGGCTTCAGTTGGAGCATTGTGTGCAGTTCTGGTCACCACACTATAGGTAGGATGTAGAGGCTTTGGTGAGGGTGCAAAGGAGATTTACAAATAGGAAATATGTTCAGATGCACTCTTTACTTGCTGCATCCAACGCCTGGAGCTGCAGATGGACTCACACTAGAGCATCCATAATGGTGAAAATGTCATGGATACCACATTTAACAAGCTGGTCACACCATCAGTAAGAGCTACCAAGAAGACAAGCAAGAACAGGTATGCAATGCAGAAGTCCCCTGTGGCCATTCCCCTCTGAAACAGGGAGACTGTTTTATATACTATTGGGGGTGTTTGAGTCTCGGGGAAATGCCATAAGACCTTGAGACTTAGGAGTATAAGTTAGGCTACTTGGCCCACTGGGTCTGCTCCGACATTTATTCATGGCTGATAAGTTTCTTAACCCCATTTTCCGGCTTTCTCCCTGTAACCTTTGATCCCCTTAGCAGTCAAGAACCTATCTAGCTCTATCTTGAATCTACTCAATTACCTGGCCTCCACAGCCTTCTATGGCAATGAATTCCAACTCATCACTTTCTGGCTGAAGAAGTTCTCCTCATCCCTGTTCTAAAGTGTCTTCCCTCTACTCTAAGGCTGTGCCTTTGGGTCCTAGTCCTTCCTGCTAATGGAAACATCTTCCCAATGTCCACTCTATCCAGACCTTTCAGTGTTCTTTAAGTCTCAAACAGATCCCCACTCATCCTTCTAAAATCCATTGAATATAGACCCAGAATCCTCAAACGCTCCTCATATGTTAAGCCTTTCATTCTTGGGATCATTCTTGTGAACCTCCTCTGGACTCTTCCTGAGATATTGGGCACAAAATTCCTCACAAGATTCTAAGTGTCGTCTGACCAGAGCCTTACAAAGCCTCAGAGGTGCATCCCTGCTTTTATATTCTAGTCCTCTCAAGATAAATGTCACCATTGCAATTGCCTTTTTAACTACAAACTCAACATGCAAGTTGGCCTTGAGAATTTTGGACTAGGAGTCCCAAGTCCCTTTGTGCTTCAGGTTTCTGAATTTTCTCCCCATTTAGAAAATAGTCTGTGCCTCTATTCTTCCTACCAAAGTGCATGAGGGAGCTTAAGGTGAAGGAACCCTTAGGAGGCAGTGACCATAATATGATAGAATTTAGTCTGCAATTTAAAAAGGGAGAAGCTGGAATTAGAGGTAATGGTATTACAATTGAATAAAGGTAACTACAGAGGCATGAGGGAGGTGCTGGCCAGAATTGACTGGGAGAGGAGCCTTGCAGGAAAGACAGTGAAACAGCAATGGCAGGAGTTTCTGGGAGTAATTCAGGAGACACAACAAAAAGTCATCCCTAGGAAAAAGCAACATACTAAAGAAGGACGAGGTAACCGCATTTTTTCCCACATTAATTCCATCTGCCACTTCTTCTCCCACTCTTCTAACCTGTCTAAATCCTTTTATTGCCTCCCCGCTTCCTCAATACTACATGTCCCTCCACCTACCTTTGTATCATCTGCAAACTCAGCCAGAATGCTGTCAGTTCCTTCATCTAGATCATTAATGTATAAAGTGAAAAATTGTGGTCCCAACACTGATCCTTGTGGGACTCCAGCCGGTGGGCTGCCTTCCTGAGAAGGATCCTTTTAACCCCACTCTCTGCTTTCTGCCACAGAGCAATCTTCTATCCACGATAGTACCTTGCCTCTAACACCATGGGCCCTTATCTTACTCAGCAGCCTCCCATGTGGCACCTTATCAAAGGCCTTCTGGAAATCCAAGTGGATAACGTCCATTGGCTCTCCTTTGTCGAAGCTGTTCATTTCCTCTTCAAAGAATTCTATCAGATTTGTCAGGCATGACCTCCCCTTGATGAAACCATGCTGATGTTGCCCTATTTTACCATGCAATTCTGAGCATTCAGAAATCTCATCCTTCATAATGGACTCCAAAATCTTACCAAAGACCTAGGTCAGGCTAGTCGGCCTAAAATCTCCCACCTTTTGCCTCACTCTCTTCTAAAACAGGGACGTTATATTAGTGATTCTCCAGTCCTCTTGGACCCTCTCTGGCTCCAGTGATTCCTGAAAGATCACCACTAATACCTCCACCATCTCTTTTCTTTTCTTTATTCTTTAATGGGATGAGGGCGTTGCTGGCTAGGCAGCATTTATTACCCATCCCTAATTGCCCAGAGGGCAGTTCAGAATCAACCACATTGTTGTGGGTCTGGAGTCACTTGTGGGCCAGACCAGGTAAGGATGGCAGTTTCCTTCCCTAAGGACATTAGTGAACCAGGTGGGGTTTACCGACAATCGTCAATGGATTCATGGTCATCATTAAATTCTTAATTCTAGATATTTTTATGGAATTCAAATTCTACCAACTGCCGTGGCGGGATTCAAACCCAGGTCCCCAAAACAATATCTGGGTCTCTGGATTAACAGTCCAGTGATAATACCACAAGGCCATCGTCTCCCCTATGGCCATCCACTCCCCTTCAACCATGTCCTTCAGAACTCTGGGGTGCAGACCATCTGGTCCAGGTGATTTATCCACCTTAAGACTTTTCAGTTTTTCTAGCACCTTTGCCTTAGCAATGGCCACCATACTCACCTCTGCCCCCTTGACTCTCTTGAATTTTTGGGATGTTACTCATGTCTTCTACCGTGAAGACGGACACAAGTACTTGTTCAGTTCCTCTGCCATTTCTTTGTTCCTCGTTACTACTTCTCCAGTGTCATTTTCCAGCGGCCCAATGTCCACTTTTGCCTCTCTTTTACCCTTTATTTGTTTAAAAACAAACTCTTGCAATCTTCTTTGATGTTATTAGCTAGCTTATCCTTATATTTAGTCTTCTCCCTCCTTATTTCTATTTTAGTTGCCCTCTGTTGATCTTTGATAAAAGGTACTGCAGATGCTGGAGAATCCGAGATAACAAGCATGGGGCTAGATGAACACAGCAGGTCAAGCAGCATCATAGGAGCAGGCAAACTTGACGTTTCGGGCCTAAACCCTTCATCAGAAATGGGGGAGGGGAAGAGGGTTCTGAAATAAATAGGGAGAGAGGGGGAGGCGGATAGAGGAGAGGATAGGTGGAGAGGAGGCAGACCT
>JAHRHZ010000004.1:37447270-37469474 GCA_024137785.1 Ginglymostoma cirratum | reverse complement strand
ACCTGCTGTGTTCATCCAGCCCCATGCTTGTTATCTCTGTTGATCTTTGTTGGCTTCCCAATCCACTGGCTTCCCACTGCCTTTCGCCGCATTACTGGCTTTCTCTTTCCCTTTTATGCTGTCCCTGACTTAACTCGTCAGCTCCGGTTGCCTCGTCCTTCCTTTAAGATGCTTCTTTTTCCTAGGGATGAATTTTTGTTATGTCTCCTGAATTACTCCCAGAAACTCCTGCCATTGCTGTTTCACTGTCTTTCCTGCAAGGCTCCTCTCCCAGTCAATTCTTGCCAGCACCTCCCTCATGCTTCTGTAGTTACCTTTATTCAACTGTAATACCATTACCTCTAATTCCAGCTTCTCTCTTTTAAATTCCAGACTAAATTCTATCATATTATGGTCACTGCCTCCTAAGGGTTCCTTCACCTTAAGCTCCCTTATCAAGTCTGCCTCATTACACATCACTAAATGCAGAATTGCCTGTTTCTTATTAGATTCCACCACAAGCTGTTCCAAAAAGCCATCTCATAGACATTCCACAAATCCCTTTTCTTGTGATCCACGACCAACCTGATTTTCCCAGTCCATCTGCATATTGAAATCCCCCGTGACCACTGTAACCTTGCCTTTCCGACATGCCTTTACGACCTCCTGGTGTATCTTGTGCCCCACATCCTGACGACTGTTTGGAGGCCTGTACATAACTTCCATTTTAACAAGCATGGGGCTGGATGAACACAGCTGGATGAAATAAATAGGGAGAGAGGGGGAGGCGGATAGAGATGGATAGAGGAGAGGATAGGTGGAGAGGAGGCAGACAAGTCGAAGAGGCGGGGATGGAGCCAGTAAAGGTGAGTGTAGGTAGGGGGGTGGGGAGGAGATAGGTCAGTCCAGGGAGGACGGACAGGTCAAGGGGGCGGGATGATGTTAGTAGATAGGAGATGGGGGTGGGGCTTGAGGTGAGAGGAAAAACAGGTTAGGGAGGTGGAGATGAGCTGGGCTGGTTTTGGGATGTGGTTGGGGGAGGGGAGATTTTGAAGCTTGTGAAATCCACATTGATGCCATTGGGCTGCAGGGTTCCCAGGCTGAATATGATTTGCTGTTCCTGCAGCCTTTGGGTGGCATCACTGTGGCATTGCAGGAGGCCCAGGATGGACATGTCATCTGAGGAATGGGAGGGGGAGTTGAAATGGTTCACGACTGGGAGGTGCAGTTGTTTGTTGCGAACTGAGTGCAGGTGTTCTGCAAAGCGGTCCCCAAGCCTCCGCTTGGTTTCCCCAATGTAGAGGAAGCCACAACGGGTACAGCGGATGCAGTATACCACATTGGCAGATGTGCAGGTGAACATCTGCCTGATGTGGAAAGTCTTCTTGGGGCCTGGGATTGGGGTGAGGGAGGAGGTGTGGGGGCAGGTGTAGCACTTCCTGCGGTTACAAGGAAAAGTGCCGGGTGTGGTGGGGCTGGAACCTTTGCAGTTTCTCAACTGTATCCACACAGATCCAACATCATCTGACCCTACGTTGTATCTTGCTATCGATATAATCCCTTTCTTACTTATCAGGCAACCACACCCCCTCCACCCACCTGCCTGTGTTTTCGACAGGATGTATATCCTTGGAGATTGAGCGCCCAGTCTGATCCCCTTGCAACCTCGTCTCCATGATGCCTACGACATCATACCTGCCAAATTTCAGTTTGCACCACAAGCTTTATTTCATATACTGCGTGCATTCAGATACAACATCTTCAGTCCTGTATTTGCTGTCGCTCCTCTCATTGTCATCCCTTTATCCGATGTGCTTGAAGTTAGATTCCTAACCCTTTCTAAACACACTGTCTTATTTTCTGTTCTGGAGCAGCTATATCAAGTGATTCACTTTCCAAGGCCACAGACATACCTTCCAGGTAAAGCAGCAATTTACCTGCATTTACTCAATCTAATCCACTGTATTTGCAGCTCACAGTATGGCCTCCTCCACATTGTGGTGACGAAGTGCAGACTGGGCAATCATTCTGCAAAAACGTACGTTCTGTCGCAAAAGTGACCCTAAACTTTCGGTTGCCATTTCAACATACTGCCATGTTTCCTAGCCAACATCTCTGTGTTGAACTTGCTGCAGTGCTCCAGCAAAGCTCAGCATAGGCTGAAAGAACAACACTTCATTTTCCGCTTGGGTATCTTGCAGCCTTCTGTACTCAATATTGAGTTCAATAATTTCAGGGCTTGGGCACCTTTTCCCATGTCCTTACTCAAACCCTCACATACCAGGCCTTGTCATCACATGGGTTGGTGTCCTGTCCAACCCATTATCAGCCACTAATGATGCCCATTACCAGCTATTCATTCTTCCAGGCCAACCCACTCCTTTTCTGCCCAACTGTTTTTCTTTCTCTCTGGGGTCTATCTCCATCCACGCTTCATTCCTTTCCCCTTCCCCATTCCCTTCTCTAGTATATATAGCAACCTGTTCCTAGTTACAATCAGTTCTGAAGAACAGTCACTGGACCTGAAACACTAACTCTGCCTTCTTTGCACATATGCTGCTTGACCTGCTGAGTGTTTCCAGCAATTTCTGATTTTGTATCAGACCAGCACGTCTATGTCCTCTTGTTGTCTAAGGCTATTCTCTTCACTATTTACCACCCCACCAATTTTTGTATCGTTTGTGAACGTACTGATCAACACTCCTAAATTCAAGTCTAAATCATGTTTATAAGTCACAACCAGCAAGGGACCCAACATTGACCCCCTGTGGGACTCGAGTGGACGCAGTCATCCTGTCGGAAAAACAGCCCTCAACCATCACCTTCTGCTTCTTGTCACTCAACCATCTTGCCAAATGTCCTTAGATCCCATGGGCTCTTAATTTTGCCATGAGTCCCCATATGGGATCTTATCAAAATCCTTGCTGAAATCCAAGTAGATTACAAGAAAAGCATTGCCTTCATATACATACCTGGTCACATCTCCAAAAAAATTCAATCAGGTTGGTCAGGCATGACCTACCCTGGATAAAGTCAGCCTGTCGTTTCCTGGTTTATCTCTTGCTTCTTTCTTGAATAATGGTACCACATAGGCTGTCCTTCAGTTCTACATTGGGTACATTGGGCTATTGGAATAACTTGATCACCTTCATATCAACTTGCCTGTTGTGGATTTGGTGGGTGCTTTTACAGGTAGATGCCGCCACTGCCCGCACCCCACCATTTGTCCAGGATGAGGGCTAGCACCAGTGCACATCCACTTACCAGCACCACAGCCTAGATTCCTCCCTGTCACTGAGTCCTGGTGTGGGGCTAAAACTTGGGAAATTCTGGATCAGAGTGTTGCTGCCTGGCTCACAAACAAGTATTCTTCCTCGTTCTGCACTAGTTTAAAAGTCAATAAATCTCTAATATTTGGCAGTTCTGATAAAAAGTCATAAACCTGAAACCTTAACATTTGCTCTTCGCTCTCCAGATACTGGACGACCTGCTGATTGCCTTCAATATTTTTTGTTTCACTTACTATTAACACTGGGTTGTGTCCACAATCTAGAATGGTAGGTTAGAGTAACCTGGCTAAATAGAGGAAATCATATTATTATTTTGTTTCAGAAACACAAAGTAACTGCATGAACAAATATACCTGCACCAATGACCTGTTCGATCTTCACAGTGGATATGTCAATCTCTTTGGCAAATTCCCTTACGGCCTCATTAGGATCTTCATAAGTGAATGGATCAATATAGATCTTCATACCAGGTGTCACTGCAAACAGAATATTGACCTATATTATTTTAAAGTGAATAAAAGGAAAGTGCCAGGAACTCTGTGATACTTGAAAATTTGCTGTACGTTCAAATCACAACAATCCAATAAAGAAATCTATAGAAAACATATTAATTCCAAATGTAATCAGTCAGGTCACATTTCTAAGTTAGAAAGGTGACAAGACCTGAAGAAATATTACACTGATTTTAAAACTTGCATGGCAATTGGAGTGCATATTCAGAATAGTTGGAAAAACACAATGTCAAATGGTATAAGTAGATATACTCAGCAAAAAAACAGGCAAGTTGCAATGAATCATGTGATGGTCACTGTGTTTTGCAAAAAGCTAATGCATTGTGCTTTGGAAAAGAAACCTGTAGTTTGTTTTTGTGCTATGTCTCCTTTAAGATCAGGGCGAACTGGGGAATGCTGTGAAACACCGTTAACTGGTTTCCCTGATTATATCATTAGGTTCCAAGAAATGACTATGTGAGCCCTTAGGGTGCTACAAGGATAAACTGTTAAGGAGCAAAGGGTATATAAAAAAGCAAATTGCAGTGTGGTTGGATCAGTGGTCTTTTCTGTTTTACAGTTCAGAATGTGATAGAAAGCAAACATGATTCTCTTTGTGGAAGAATCATAGAATCCCTATGGTGTGGAAACAGGCCCTTTGGCCCAACAAGTCCACACTGACCTTTAGAGCACCCACCTAGACCCATCCCCCTAATCTACACATCCCTGAACACTATGGGAAATTTAGCATGGTCAATCCACCTAACCTGCACATCTTTGGACTGTGGGAAACTCATGCAGACAAGGAAAGAATGTGCAAATTCCACACAGACAGTTGTCTGAGGCTGGAATTGAACCCAGGTCCCTGGTGCTGTGAGGTAGCAGTGCTAACCACTGAGCCACCGTGCCACCCAACCCCAAGAGTTGGATACTTGGCAGATTTGAACTGATCTTTGTGATGAAGTAAGAAATAGGAGCAGCCTGCCCTGCCATTCAATAAATAATGACCAATCTGCCCCAGACCTCAACTTCTCTTTCATGCCAGCTCATCATATCCCTCAACTCCCTAGCATTTCAAGAATTTATCTTCTTGATCCTTAAAAACGTTCAGTGATCTAGCCTCCACAACTCTTGCTGTGGAGAATTCCAGACATTCACTACCTTCTTGGAGAGGACAACAAAGTCTCTACTTCCTCAGGAGACTAAGGCAATTTGGTATGTGCGCAAGGACCCTTACCAATTTTAATAGATATACCATAGAAAGCATTCTATCTGAATATATCACAGTATGGTATGGCAACTGCTCTTCCCAAGACTCCAAGAAATTATAGACAGTCGTGAACACAGCCCAGTCCATCACTCAAACCAGCCTTCCATCCATTGACTCCATCTACACTTCCTGCTGCCTCGGGAAAGCACAAACATAATCATAGACCCCTCCCATCCAAGTTATACTCTCTTCCAACCTCTTTCGTCAGGCAGTAGATGTAAAAGTTTTAATATATGTTAAACAGATTCCAGAACATCTTCACCCCTGCTGTTATCAGACCTTTGAACGGATCGCTCAAGAGTTAATTCTGATCTCTCTCTCTCTGTGCAGCTCTAACACAGCATTCTGCACTCTGTTCTGCTAATGCACTTTGTATGGTACGATCTGCCTGTATGGCATGCAAAACAACACTTTTCACTGTATCTCGGTACATCATCATCATCATAGAATCCCTACAGTGTGGAAACAGGCCCTTCGGCCCAGCAAGTCCACACCGACCCTTACAGCATCCCACCCAGACCCATCCCACATAACCCACCTAGTCTATACATCCCTGAATGCTACGGGAAATTTAGCATGGCCAATCTACCTAGCCTGCACATCTTTGGACTGTGGGCAGAAACCGGAGCACCCAGAGAAAACCCATGCAGACACAGGTAGAATGTGCAAACTCCACACAGACAGTTGCCCGAGGATGGAATTGAAACCGGGTCCTTGGCACTGTGTGGCAGCAGTGTTAACCACTGAGCCAACATGTGACAACAAGAAATCAATCAATCAACAAAGTAAATCTTTTCATCTCAATTTTAAATGAGTGACCGCTTGCTATGTAACTATGACCCCTAGTTCAAGATTTCCCCACTGGTGGAAACATCTTTTCAACATCTATCCTGTCTCAGAACTCCCTCAGAATCGTGTATGTTTCAATAAGTTCACCCTGCCATTCTTCCAGACTAATACTGTTCAGCGATTCTTGATAAGTCAACCCCTTCACCTCAGGAATAAGCCTAATTAATCTCTTTTAACTATTTTTTCCAGCACAGTAGTCTAAGTGCAGCCGGAATAACACCCTGTACATTTGTAACGAGACTTCCATATTTTAAAAATTCTACCTACTATCAATAAAGCCCAAAAGTCCATGTGCCTTCTTAACTACTTGCTGCATCTACATGCTAACTTTTGTGTTTCATGTACAAGAACACAAAAATCTCTTTGTCCAGCACTGCATTGGATTCTCTCCATTTAAATAGATAATAGGCTACCTTAGATCCTTCCAACCAAATTGCATGACCTCATGTTTTCTCCCATCAGTTTGCTAATTTTTTGCCCATTCACTCATTCCTTATCCCCTTGCAGATGCCTTAGATCCTTATTATAACTTTCCATCTTGACTCTTCTGTATTACCAGCAAATTTGGAAACATTACACTCACCCACCACACCTCCTCCGAGAAATCATTAATATGGATCATAGATAATTAAGGCCGTAAGAACGATCCTTGTGACACTCACTGATTATGCCTTTCAAAACTGAAAAAAATGCATTAATCATAGAACATAGAACAATACAGTACAGTACAGGCCCTTTGGCCCACGATGTTGTGCCGAACTTTTACCCTAAACCTAAGGTCTATCGAACCTCCACCCCTACCTTATACTATCATCCATATGTCTATCTAATAGCCGTTTAAATGCCCCTAATGAGCGGAGTCCACTACCTGTTCCGGCAATGCATTCCACGCCCCTCTGAGACCTGGGTCTCTGCTCTGTCTTCTGAAACTGGATCCTCGACTTCCTGACCCACAGATCGCAATCAGTGAGAATGGGCAACACCTCCGACATGATAATCCTCAACAATGGCACCATGCAAGTACTCAGCCCCTTACTATACTCCCCTATACAGCCCCTATACTCCCTATTCACTCATAACCGTGTGGCAAAATTTCATCCTAATTCTATCCACAAGTTCACTGACGACACCACCATTGTCGGCTGGATCTCAAACAACGATGAGACAGAATGCAGAAAAGAGATAGAGTTCTTGGTGGCATTGTATAAAGATAACAATCTCTCCCTCAACATCAGCAAAATGAAAGAGCTAGTCATTGACTTGTGGAAGAAAGTTGGAGGACACACCCCTGTCTACATCAATAGAGCTGAGGTGGAGATGGTCGAGAGTGTCAAGTTCCTAGGTCTCAAGTTCCTAGGACCGTCAAGAAAACACAAAGCCTCTACTTCCTCAGGAGGCTAAGGAAATTTGATATGTCCATAAAGACAGTTACCAATTTTTATAGATGCACCATAGAATGCATTCTATTTGGATGCATCACGGCTTGGTATGGCAACTCCTCTGCCCAGGACCATAAAAATCTACAGAGAGTTGTGAACACAGCCCAGTCCATCACACAAGCCAAACTTCCATCCATTGACTTCTCGCTGCATCGGGAAGGTAACTCACATAATCTTTTCCAACTCCTTCCGATGGGCAGAAATTACAAAAGCTTATACACATGAAGCAACAGATTCAAGAACAGCTTCTTCCCTGTGTTTATTCTGTTGACTGCTGGATAGACTTCTGGATAAATTTAAGAATCATCTTGTTCTTTGAGCACCTTCCCTGCAGACATGGCATTGTACTGTTTGTTCTGTGCTGTTACCCTAATGCATTTTGTATGTTATGATCTTCCTGTACTGCATGCAAAACAAATTTTTCTCTGTACCTAGGTACACATAACAATAATTAATGAAATGAAATGAAACCAAAGCCTTTGCAGTATTCCTTACCTCCAGCCTTTTTCTTGATATGTGGAGTGAATTGAATTGGCTGAAAACTGGCATCTGTGATTCTGGGAACCTCTGTGGGAGGCCAAGATGGATCAGCCACTTGGTACTTCTGGCTGAAGATTGATGCCTTGTCAGCCTTATCTTTTGCACTATTGTGCTTGGCTCCCCTGTCATTGATAATGGGGATATGTGTGGAGCCTCCTCCTCCTCCTGTGAGTTGTGTAATTGCCCACCATTATTCACAACAGGATGCAGCAGGACTGCAGAGCTTAGTTGGTTGTTGGTTGTGAAATTGCTTAGCTCTGTCAATTACTTGTTGATTGTGCTGATTGGCTATTAAATAGTCATGTTTAGTAGCTTCACCAGGTTGACATCTCATTTTTAGGTATGCGTGGTTCTACGTACCCCGTGCAGTCTTCATTGAACCAAGTTTGATCCCATCTAGTCCCATTTCCCAGAATTTGGCCTAAATCCCTCTGAACCCTTCCTATTAATATACCCATCCAGATGCCTTTTAAATGTTGCAATTGAACCAGCCTCCACCACTTCCTCTGGCAGCTCATTCCATATATGCACCGCTCTCTGCTTGAAAATGTTGCATCTGAGATCCCTCTTAAATCTTACCTCTCTCACCTTAAATCTATGCTCTCCATATGGACCAATTTGAGTTCCCCACCCCAGGGAAAAGACCTTGTCTATTTAGCCTATCCATGACCCTCATGATTTCATAAATCTCTATAAGGTCACCCCTCAGCCTTCAACGTTCCAGGGAAAAAAGCCCCAGCCTATTCAGCTTTTCCCTACAGCTTAAACCCTCCAACACTTGCAACATCCTTGTAAATCTTTTCTGAACTCTTGACATGGCTGATTGTATGACACTTGTCAAAGAAATCACACGATGCAGAAAGATTTTCCTGGTGCTAATTCCTGGCAGTTTTAAAATGCATTTTACGGATGTCATATAATAGTCAGATGTGAATAAATTGAATTAAAAAAAAAAATTTTCACACACTTACTGATTTGCTGTGTTTTCATTTGGGACTCTTAAACAAAAATACAGCATTTTTGTAGAAAAATCAGGTTACAAAGGTGTCTACTCAGCCATGTCAAATCTTTGCTTAATGTGAATGCATGGCCCTATGAATCAATGCATTGGGATTTTATTGTACTGCTTTTGGGATGTGGAAGTCCTCCATGTGAACCATATGGACCAATTTGACGCTACCCTTAACTTTCCTGGTTAACCGTGGTTGGCTTATCTCATTCCTTTAAAAACGCTTTCTCACTGGGAATAGCTTTGAGCCATGAACTGTTCATCTTCTCAACTGTCTTTGCTTCTGAACCCCTTCCTTAACCTACTCCAGGCAGCTCAATCCTCATTTCTCTGAAAATATACTTATTTCAGTTTATAATTGTTGCTTCTAACCTAAGTTTCTCCATCTCCAACTGGATGCTAAATTCTACCTTGTGATCACTATTTTCTAAAGGATATTCCTTCTGAGAGTAAATCTGCCTCCTTATACATCACCAGGTCCAAAGAGCCTGATCTCTGGTTGGATTCATCACATGTTGTTCCAGGAAACTGTCCCAAATACACTTTATGAATTCTTCCTCTGAAAATCTGACTACCTCAATCTATATTAAAGTCACCCATGATTAAGACACTACTTTTACATTATCTCCTGATTTATTCTCCCTCATACAGAACAGCTGCTGTTAGACAGATTTTAGACTAATCCTACCAGTGTCTTCATTTGCATGTTATTTCTTACCTCTACCCATCCGGATTTTACATCTTCTGAACCAAAGCCATTTCTTGCTATTGTACTTATTCCATCTTGAACTATCAATTTTATCCCAGTACCTTTACCATTCCACCTGCCCTTTTGAAAAATCCTTGCATATTTAGTTCCAGCTGTATTCTTTTTGTAACCATGTGTCTGCAGTGGCTATAAGAATGTACCCAATAACCTCTGTGTGTGTGGGCTATTTCATTTATTTTCTTTCAAATACTTTGTGCATTATAGTAAAGAACCATTAATGTTGCCTTTTTACCACTTTCTCCCTTGTACCCTAATTATTGCAGTTTTTCTATGTTTGTATACTCTGTCCCTTACTGTCCAACTCTAGATGTCATTACTCCAAATAGTTGCCTAATATTACTGCTGTATCCCTTTGCTTTGTAAACCTATATTTCCCCTCTCTCAATCCCTCAACTCTCTAATTCATTTAAAGCCCTCTCAAATAAACTTAAAGTTTCTGAAAATTGCTTACAAATGGTTGACTACCTATACCAGATAACTGATGACCTACGCAATATGGAGAAGGTCCTACCAGAAAGGGGACTCTCTATAGTGATTGTAATGAAGACAACTGGGTGGATCTCACAGAATAAGAGCTCTCTGCTTGGGGAATTAATCTGGTCCATCAGGGAGCCCCAGCTGACAGATAAGAACAGGAGTGTCAGACTTCTTGTTCAATCTGAGAGCTGGGTCTGAGCGAGCTGAGGGACCAGCGTCAAGGACTCTCCACAGTAAATAAAGGGTGACTTAGTGATGGGATACCCGCCTCTATGGAATTGTTTCATTGTTTGAAGTATCAATGAGGTGGTGGTGGAGCGATTTAGACAGATCATGACTCTGTTAGATTCAAGGTTGTGATTGAAAAGGACAAGTATGGGCCTGAGATCAAAGGTCCAAAGTAAGGAAGGCACATTTTAATAAGATCAAGTATAATTCGGCCAGAGTGTGCTAGAAGCAGATGCTTTAGGCAAATCGGTTTCAGAGCAGTGGGCCGCATTCAGTAAGGAAATAGGCCAGTACAGCACCAACATGTTCCAATAAAAGTGAGACCGATAAATGTGGTGGGCCCTGGATATCCTGGGATATCGGAAAGGAGAGAAATGAGGCTTCTGGCAGATAATAAGGGCTCAAAACAGCAGAAGCCATAGAGGAGCATGAAGAATGTGCAAAGGGGAGCTTACAAAGGAAATTAGGGGAACAAAAATGGGATATGAAAGGATAATGACAAATAAAATAAAGGAAAATCAGAAGCTATTTTACAGGTATATTAAGGATAAAAGGATAATGAGGGAAAGAGTAGGGCCCATTAGGGGCCACAGTGGTCTGGAGCTGAAAGATATAGATAAATTTCTAAATTAATACTTTGTACCAGTGTTCACAAGTGAGAGGGACGATGCAGGTACAGAAATAAGGGAGAAGGGTTGTGACATAATTAAAGAAATTAGCAGAAACAGAAATGATTTTCTGAATGGTCTGACACACTCAATGGTACAAAGATCTCCAGAGCCAGATGAAATGTCTTAGTAAATTGAAGGTATGGGAGGAAATAGCAGGAGTGCTGAATAATAATTTTCAATTCCTCTCTGGCCATAGGAGAGATGCCAAAGGACTGGTGGACAGCCATCAAGATAACATCATTCATGATAGGACAAAAGGATGAATCAGGACAGGCCTGCCAGTCTAATCTCAGTGGTGGGGAATCTTTTGGAAGCAATTCTGAGAGACAGAATTAATCTGCATTTGGAGAGGCAAGGATTAATCAGCAACAGTCAGCATGGTTTTAAGGGGAGATCGTGTCTGACCAACTTAGTTGAATTTTTCAAAGACGTGACCAGGTTTGCAAATGAGGGCAACGTTTTTGATGTAGTCTGCATGGATTTCAGCACGGCTTTCGGTGAGGTCCTACATGGAAAACTAATTGTAAATGTTGCAAAACCCATGGGATCCAAGGAAATTTTGCAAATTGGATTGAAAATTGGCTGAGTGGCAGAAAGCAGAGGGTGACGGTTGAGGAGTGTTTTTGTAACTAGAAGGCAGCATGGTGGCTCAGTGGTTAGCACTACTGCCTCACAGCACCAAGGGCCTAGGTTCAGTTCCACCCTCGGGCAACTGTCTGTGTGGAGTTTACACATTCTCCTCCTGTCTGCGTGGGTTTCCTCCATGTACTCCAGTTTCCTCCCACAGTCCAAAGATGTGCAGGCTAGGTGGAGTGGCCATGCTAAATTGCCCATAGTGTTCAGGGATATGTAGATTAGGTGGGTTATAGGGGGATGGGTTTCGGTGAGATGCTTTGAGGGTCAGTGTGGACTTGTTGGGCCGAAGGGCCTGTTTCCACACTGTAGGGATTCTAAGCCTGGGTCCAGTAGACTTCCTTATTGTTAGTGATATATATCAATGATATCGAATTGTGTGATGATGCTGTGGCTTTAAGAGGTTATTTTGTCCTGTTTTGTTTTGAAGACAGGTTGTAAGGCAGAGGCGAAAAGCAGTCTAATAAAACCATTAGAGTAAACAGCTCGTGAGGGTCTTGGGTTTTGTTTTAAAAAGTTGGAACAATGGGGGCAGCCTCGATGGTTGTGGCCAGCTCTCAAAGACCAGGGTTTCTAGGAATTTTTTAGCCTTTAGGTTTAGCTTTAAGCAGTTGCTGTTGTGGGCTTGAAGAAGTAGAAGTTATTGTTCCCTATCTCAATTCCAGCCAAAAGCTGGGGCTTCTCTTCCTGGGCAGCTAGATTGCATGTGAGACAAAATCTGTTTTTCTGAATTTACCTTTTTGCCAAAGAGTGTATTTATGGGATGTTACTACATTGCAACAGTTAATTAGTAATTATTACTTTATCTATTATTCTGTTCAATTTTCAAGCAGAGTTAAGCTATTTTAAATTCTCTTTCTTTGCTTGCAGTTTAACTGTGTTTAAATGAATTGTATTTTACTTAATGTTGAGTATTGTCACCAGTCGTGTTGCATCTGGAACACAGCACTTTCCAGTTGCACTAAAAATAAGAAAAGGTTGGGGTCCAGGAAAACTTCTCAAAGTATTTTGAGGGGTCTGGTCTCGTCCATAACATTTGAATGTAGAAGGTTTAGTTAAATAAGTAAATAAGTTAGGTCAGCAAGTTCATGGATAGTAAGGAAATTGGTAGGGTACTAAATAATGAGGAGGATATCCTTAGATTTAGGAGGATGTAGATGGATATAGATGGCCTGGTCAGATGTACTGAGCAGCACAAAAGGCAATTCAATCCAGATAAGTGTGATGTGAAGCACTTCGGCATGACAAACAAAGCAAGGGAATACATGATAAATGGTTGAACCCTGGGAAGCACTGACAATCAGACAGACCTTGGTATGCATGGCCAATTGCAACAGCACATCTAAATACTTCTTAAATGTAATGAGAGTTTTCACCCCTAACACTGTTCCAGGCAGTTGCTACCACCCATGGGGTTAAAAAAACATCTCTTCACATTCCTTCTAAACCTTCTGCCCCACTCCCTTAAATCTACGACCTCTGGTCATTGATTCCCTCCATAAAGGGGAAAAATTCCTTCCTGTCTCCCCTACCTATGCCCCTCATAACAACAGGTTGGTAAATCTCCTCTGTACCCACTCCAGTGCAATCACATGACTCCTATAAGGTGTATTCCAGAACTGCACTCCAGAATTGCAGCCTAACCAAAATTTATCCAGTTCCAGTATAACTTCCCTACTCTTAAACTCTATGCTTCGGTTAATAAAGGCAAGAAGCCCATATGTCTTCTTAACCACTTTATCTGCTTGTCAAATTAAGGGACCAGATCCCTCTGACCTTTGGTGCTTCCCAAGGTCCTACTGTTCATCATGTATTCTCTTGGCTTCTCTGTCCTGAGGCTAAAAGAACACATTAATTAGCCTTTAATTAAAAAAAAAACAAAGGGCACAACAGGCCCAGGGGTGTTTCTGGGATGGATAGGAAGGCAATGGAATAGCCACCTGTTTTATTTCCCCCTGCCTTTATATACATTGGTTGCAGTCCCAAAACTCCCCCCATTCACCTCACCATTGCTTTTTTGTGGCAGTAGGTTAATGCTACTGGCAGAAAGCAATGAGCAACTCAGGAAGTCTCTTTCAACCGCACCTTTCAAAATTGCAACTCTACTACCTCAGTGAACTTAGCTTTCAGAAACACTACTTGTGAGTGTCCTTTTAAATAATATGGCATCTTAGAAATATATAACAACTTTCTCACTGTTATTGAGTCAAAATCCTGGAATTTGCTTCCTTGTGTAGATGTATGTACTTGAATGGTCGACTTGAATGGTAACTGAGTGCCACTCAAGGCAATTTAAAATGGACCCGAAATGCCACCTCAGCCAGGAATACTCAAACTGCTTGAAAAATATGCAGAAAATTGTGTTCTGGAAATGAGATGACATTAGTTAAATAGATAGCAGTGAATGGAAGTGTCAATAGTATCTGTGTTATGCAGCCAACTGGAAGTGGCAGCATCTTTTCGCATTTGAGTGCATTCAGAAGGTGGATTTGTATGATTCAAGCCACCATTCCTGATCTCACAGTCTTTTCAATGAACAGTGAAAGGCCTTGGTCACAATCATTCCCATGTCAAGCAAAGCCAGTAATCACATATATTTCACATGGACAATTGCCCTCAGAAGAACCTCAATATTGCAGTGTACTGTGTGTGAATGTGCTGTAACTTCCTCCTCAATCCTGTTTTTTGAGTTTATGGTGACACAATACATTGAAATTTCTAAACTTACCATGGCCGCTCGTGTAATGTTGTAGTTTATCTGTGTATTCCAAATCTGCCCGTTCAAAGCCTCGTCTCCTGAAAGTGAACCAAGTTAGAATTGCTGTCAATACAGGTAATTGTTTACAAGATAACAGGCTGTTGTTTGATCATTAAATTACAATCTACATATCTATTTCACAGAATCAAAGAGTCATAGAAATTGAGAGCCTCACATCAGGAACCTATTCAGGCCACTGGGCTCTTTGAAAGAGCAGCTTTTTAAAAGTCCTGTATTCCTGCTTTTTGCCCATGAATCTGTAAATTCTTTATCCTCCAGTACCTATGCAACCCCCCCTTGAAATTATTCATGGGCTCAGCTTCTAACACCTTTTCAGATTCAGAATTCCAAATTCAGATGACTCATCAAATGAAGAAAAATTTCTCATCTCTCCTCTTAATCTTTTGCCAATGATTTTATATCTATGGCCTCTAGTCATTATTTGCTTGCTTGAAGGATCTTTTTTCTCAATCTATTCAGTATCAAAACCTCTCAACACCCTGAAACGTCTTTTTGCGCATCTCTCTACCTTCTCTGTTACAAGAACAAACAAAAATTTTTGAACTTTTCATCCTAACTGAAGTCCCTCATCCCTGGTAACATCCTGATGAACCTCTGGATCTTTCTAAGGTCTTTACGCTGTTCCTGAAGAACGGTGCAGTACACCAACTGAGACCCAGGAGTGATTGATAAAGTTTCAGCATGATCTCTTTTGCTTTTATATTACATTCTTCTGTTTATCAATGTGAACAGTCTTATTAACCACTTACCAACTTCGACTGCAAATTTTAAGGATTTAAGTGTGAATGTCATGGTCCCTCTGCTCATCTTCACATTTCAAATTTGTATCATTATTGGAGATTCCATATAAATTACTTGATAAAGTATATCACTTCATATTTTCCTCATTGTCAGGACAATATCTTGTTATTTTGAGCTTTTTAAAATTGTTGACCAAAATGAAAAAAAACTGTTTTAAAACAAGTGTTTTCTAAGAATGGCTGCATGATTTGAAAAGCAATTAATCTGACTCTCAAAGCAAGCATTGCAAATAGCTGTTTGAACACACAACAACTGAATTGGGTGCAGGTGAACGGGAGCTGAGGGGTTGTGTACAGATGGCAACAAGAATTTGATAGGTCAATAGAATAACGACTAGTTACTGATGACAAAGGCCTTTTGCCTACCAATGACCATAAGAGTATTAGAGTTTTAATGAGTAGTGTTAGATGCCAATGGATTTTAAATGTTTACCTGGAGCCAGAGTTGAATTACTTGCAATAAATAGTAACTCTTGCTACGTGCAGAAACCAGATCCTGCTTTCTATCAACCTAATTGGAAAATCAGATAATTCGGGGAATTTTGTGTACTTATTTTAAACCCTTATAATGAGTGACGGCCCTGGGAATAGCAAGGGTTAATTTCATGCACGCTACCCAGTGAGTCGTGACAATCCTGAAACCTATAAGTATCCTAATCACTGTCTTCCACGTAACCACATTTTGTATATCTGCAAATTTTACAAAATAACCTGTGAGGAATCAAAATTGTTTGAGTGATAGGAAACAGATTAATGGATAATGAATATTTTTCAGCAGGAGGAAGATTTATAGTGGAGTTCCCCAAAAGTTGAAATTGGGACACTTGGTTTTTCTATAATATAAGAAGGATCTGAATCTTGGTATGCAGGGAACAATCTTAAAACTTGCAGATGACATTAAATTTGGATGAATTGTAAACTATGATAAGGACAGTGCAGAACTCCAAAAGAGTATTGTCAACTTGGTGGGCGGATAGGCGGCAGATGAGATTCAATGCAGAGAAGTTTGAGGTGATGCAGTTTGGTTGGAAGAACATTGAAAGAAATATAAATATGGAGTACAATTGTAAAGGGGATGTAAGAGCAGACAGACCTGCATATATATGTGTACAGATCATTGAAAGTGGCAGAACAGGTGGAAACCACAGTTAACAAAGCATACCGTGTCCTTAGCTTTACCAATTGGGTAATGGAGTACAAGAACAGGGAGGTGATATTGAACTTATGCTAGACAAGCATTAAACCGCAGCTGAAGTATTGCGTACAGTGGTGGACACTGTATTATAGGGAAGAGATGAATGCATTCGAGAGAGTGCAGAAGCAAATTACAAAAATAGTTCCAGGAATGAGAAACTTCAGTTACGAGGATAGATTGAAGAAGTTGGAATTGTTCTCCCTGGAGAGAAGAAAGCTGAGAGAAGATTTGATAGAGGTTTTCAAAATTATGATGAGCTGTATAAAGTAGATAAAGAGAAGCTGTTCCTGCTTTTAAAAAGTAAAAGTACAATAGGGCAAATTATGTGCAAACAAAGCAAGTCTGCTGTAAAATAAAATCTACTAGTTAGGATATGGAATGCACTACCTGGAAACTGCAACAATTCCATGAAGGCTGGTATCCCGTCACCAAGTTACCCTTTATTTACACACGCATAGTACATGACGCTGACCCAACTAGCTCAAAGCTAGCTCCTAAAGTGAGCAGAACCCCTGACACTCCTGTTTATATCAGTCAGCTAGGGCTCTCTAATTGGGCCAAGTTAACACCCCTAATCAGGGAACTCGTATTCTATGAAGTGGCTGACCTCATTTCAATCAGCACAGAAACATGTTGGAAGCAAGTTCAATTGAAGCATTCAAGAGGCCATTGGATGATTATTCAGATACAAATGGTACTCAGGGATACAGGAAAAGGCAGGAGGTTAATGTTAGGTAATAGAACAGGTGTAGGGATTTTGACTGCAAAAGAATGGCCACCTTTTGCACCGTAACAATTTTGTGATTCTGTAACTCCTAACATCCAAGTTGAGTTCATTATTGAAACTGAAAAGATTAATGAAACAGAATGTGAACTTCAGAGAAAATCACTGCAAGCTGCTTCAGTGTGTAAAAATACACTCATCACAAAACCTTGCTTGCTACTATTGAGTCCATTTAGAATCCATACCACTGCTTTCCTTTTAACTCTGAGCTGCCTTCTTCTCATAAGCATCCTGTTTTGAACTTTGGCAAATGTGTTGCATTTTGTGTTCTGAAAGTTCATTTATACAACATATCCTACACCGCTGGATCAAACTTCTCTGTTTCCTCAACAAGGGATTCCTTTAAATTACCCAGATACAATTTCCCTCTAGAAATTGCAGGCTGACTCTACTTCACCACCACTTAAATTTCAAGTTTATTCTGTCTTTGGTAATGGCCCAAATCTTTCAATTAGCATCAGAGTCCTGTGCCCATGTTGATCAGACAGAAAATTTTCCACTCACCTGTATACTTTGAAAAGAAGACTTATGGTACATGAGCAGAAGAACTCATTCTGTACAGAAACCTTCGTACAGAACAGCAAACATAATTTGGGCAGAAGCCACAAACCCATTTTGTGGCCCTAGCTGCTGTTTTCTAGTCAGTGCTTAAAGATCCCAATGTTTGTCAGCGTTTTAATAAGTGTATGAGTGAGTGAATAACTGGGTGGCCGAGTGAGCAGGAAAGAGAGGTAAGGCAGGTAGGCAGATAGGTGGGTGCCAACTGAGTAGGTTGCCAGGAGAATGGAATGTCAGATGGCTGGGTTGGCAGATGGTAGGGTGGCAGCTTTACAGAATCATAGAATCCCTACAATGTGGAAGAAGGCAATTCAGCCCATTGAGTCCACACTGACCCTCCAAAGAGCATACTGCCCAGCCCCAACACCCCACCCTATCCCTGTGACTCTGCATTCTCTACAGCTACCCCATCCTGCACATCCCTGGACACTATGGGCAATTTAGAACAGCCAATCCACCTAACTGCATATCTTTGGGCTGTGGGAGGAAGCCGGAGCAACCGGAAGACAACCGTGCAGAGACAGGGAGAATGTGCAGACTCCAGCCAGACACCTGAGGCAAGATTCAAACCTGGGTTAGAGATAAAAGGTACTGCAGATGCTGGAGAATCCGAGATAACAAGCATGGGGTGGATGAACACAGCAGGTCAAGCAGCATCATAGGAGCAGGAAAACTTGACGCTTCGGGCCTAAACCCTTCATCAGAAATTCAAACCTGGGTTGCTGGCATTGTGAGGCAGCAGTGCTAACCACTGAGCCACTGTGCTGCTCCAAGATGGCAGATGGCAGCTGAGTAGAGTGGCTGGTGAGGTAGGTCAAGGCAAGTCAGAGATTCAATGGGTGAGTCATGGTTCAGTGTGACTGATTGGCTGTGCAGTTCTATAACTACCCAGGATTTAGATTAGGGATTTTCTGTCTAACATTTCTTGAGTAACACTTTTGGGAGCTGGGTAGCTCTTTGTGGAGCCGAGACAGACATGATGGGTCAAATGGCCTCCTTCTGTACTGTATGATTCTGTCCAGGTAACTATGACAGAACTGTCTTAAATGCAACTTTAGCTCAGAGTTGGAACAATCACTCATTATTCTGCTGTAATAGAGTCTCCAATAGACAGAATTTTCTTTTATAACTGTGACAGCTGGGATTGGAAGGTGTCAGAAAAAATACACAGCAGCTTCAAGTTAGGAGAATTTTGAACGTGGTGGAAACCTGCTCATTTCTGCCAATGTTCAGATGATTCAGGCCAATAACAACCCACCAGTCATCCAGCACTCTCCTGCATCAGGATTGAAAGATTGTGGTCCATGACCCGACATTCCACGTACCTTTGTTTTTACCCTTCACAGATGTTTTTGAAACATGGGGGACATGAAAACTTTCCTTTGGTTAATAATTAGACTGATATTCCCTTGGTTTGGCTGCTTATATTTTCTACTTAATGAAATATTTGAGGCTTGAATGCAATGCGCTCCATTACTTTTGTCTTGCAACCTCTTTGTTACCTTTAATAACTTTGCCAATTTCCCCCTGTAGTTTTTGTAAATTCCTTAATTATTAAATGTATAACAACTTCACTGCAGGAGGTGATTCAGCTAATCATCCATGCACTTTTGTAGCCCGATCCACTAAATTCCACTCCCCCTTCTTTTCTGCCTTTCCTGAAATTTAGCCAAATATTTATTTGACTTCTTTCAACGGTCTATCCATAGTGCCTTCCATGTGCCAATCATACAGTCATTTCTAGCATTTAAGGAGACCCTTCAGTCAATTGAGTATATGCCATCTCAATTGTGATGATGCTGTGGCTTGAAGTGGTTATTTTGGCCTTTTTTTTCAAAAGAGAGGTTTTAAGACAGAGGCACTGAGCTGTCTACTTGGAAAGTCAGTGAAGCAAACAGTATGTGAGCCTTTGAGTTATTTTAAAAAGTTAGAACAATAGAAACAGTCTGGATGTGTGTGGCCAGCCTCACAAGCCAGGACTTCTAGGGTTTTGTTTTTAGCTAATGGAGTTTTGAAGAAGTAGAAACTACTTTTTCCCTCTGTTGGTTACAGCTTTAACGTGGGGGTCTCTGTGCTACTGGGTTACTTGTGAGACAAATCTACTTTCTGAATTTGCCCTTTTTGCATGTATTGTGTTATTGGAACAGTTAATTAGTAAGAGTAAACTGTACCTAGTATTCTGTTAAGTTTTCCAATAAGAGTTAAGTTATTCTAAGTTCTTCTTTCTTTTGCCATATTTTAAATATAGTGTTTAAATAAATTGAGTCTTGCTTAATGTCTTTCACATTTGCCTTTAAAATAAGAAGTTAGGGTCTAGACTACCTTCTTAAAATATTTTGAGGGGTATCTGGTCTGAACGATAACAAATTAGTTGTTCTTGTCAGAATCAAAATCTCTAATTCCAGTTTGGGTTTGGGATTATTGGACCAGAAGGTAGCGAGTGATACGTGTTGGTATTTTTTGTTTCGGGTGTTAAATTCAGTTGGTTTAAGCAGGGTGTGTAGTAATGGCTCTTTCAGTCACTAAGAGTTTTCTGGCAGTCGAAGAGGTCACTTGCAGGAGTTTTACAGGAAGTGAGTACGGTAAAGATTTTGGAATTGGTACACCAGTTGGAGACGGGGTTGTCTTTATCTGTGTGAAAAGGGGAGTTAATTGCAGCAACAGCTCAATATTCATGACTGCTGGAATGCCATTGGAATCTTTGGAAATGGCTAAACTTCAATTGCAAATGTAGTAGCTTGAATGAGAGGCAAAAGAAAGGGAAAAGGAAATGAAACAGTTGAATTACAATTAATAACAGAGGAAAACCAGAAAGAGAGAGAAGCAAGAAGAACAGAATAGCCTTTATTGTCTCATATACTCAATAAGTATAATGAAAACTTTATACGTTTCCAATTACAGAGCTGGCTTAGGTACAAACATACCTGGGCACAGCTTCTTTAGTTGAGAGAGAATAGAGAGAGTGAAGATAAGCAGAAAGAAAGAGAAGTTGAACTTCATAAGTTGACAATTAGACAGGAAAGTCAACTTAAAACTTTACTCAGAGAGTGGTCGGGGCTTGGAATGCATTGCTGGAGACACACTAGTCACCCTACCGCACATCAGAGACATATCAGAGATGAACACACGACTACTCAGACCCCTAGGTTTCAGGGTAACCCACAAACTATCAACCACTTTGCCACAGCTACTGATGAACGTAAAGGGTTCTATACCTACCAAGCAATAAAAGTAACATAATACATAAAATACCATGCAAGGACAGTGAGAAACATTACAAAGGCCAAACTGGAAGAAAACTGACAATAAGGATATACAAACACGAAATAGACAACAAGAAACACGACCAATTCTCACTGGTCTCAATACACACTGACAAAGAAGGACACGAATTTGACTGGGTCAACGCAGCCAAACAGAGACATGTCAGGGAATTCCTGGTGGCCTGGCATTCCAACCGGAGCTCCATTAACAAACACACTGAACTGGATCTGATATACAAACCCCACAGAACTGGAAGTAATGCCAACCACCCCAGCAAACCGAGGCATATAAATAACAACCGGGACAGAACACTAATGCTTCGCCAGACGCCAGGCAATGTTCCCTAGCAGGGTGATGAAGCATGTGCAATCAAACACACCGGTTCGGCGAGCAAGCCTACAACCTCAGTCTCACTCCCTGCTCTATCCCAGTGGCCCCACAAGTTTATATTCTTAATTACCACTCATAATTTCCTTCTGAAGTCATTGATCATCTCTGCTTCCAATACCTTTATGCACAGTTAGTTCCAAGTCATTGGAAGTCATTTCTGAAGAGTGGTCCAGACCCGAAACGTCAGTTTTCCTGCTCCTTTGACACTGCCTGGCCTGCTGTGTTCATCCAGCTTTACACCTTGTTATCTCATTCCAGCACTGGCAGTTCCAACAATCTCTGTAGTTCCAAGTCATGGTGTGTAAAAGTTGATTCTCACAAACCCCCTGAATCCCATGGTGAAATCCTTCAATCTTTGTCCTGTATGATTTGTATTGTCTGTTGATTTTTTAAAAAATCCAAACCTATCATAATCTTGTACAGAGATAAAAGGTACTGCAGATGCTGGAGAATCCGAGATAACAAGAATGGGGCTGGATGAACACAGCAGATCAAGCAGCATCATAGGAGCAGGAAAACTTGACGTTTCGGGCCTAAACCCTTCATCAGAAATGGGGGAGGGGGGAAGAGGGTTCTGAAATAAATAGGGAGAGAGGGGGAGGTGGATAGAGGATGGATAGAGGAGAGGATAGGTGGAGAGGAGGCAGACAAGTCGAAGAGGCGGGGAGCCAGTAAAGGTGAGTGTAGGTAGGGAGGAGATAGGTCAGTCCAGGGAGGACGGACAGATCAAGGGCGCGGGATGATGTTAGTAGATAGGAGATGGGGGTGTGGCTTGGGGTGAGAGGAAAA
>JAHRHZ010000004.1:37436125-37447170 GCA_024137785.1 Ginglymostoma cirratum | reverse complement strand
CAGCGGATGCAGTATACCACATTGGCAGATGTGCAGGTGAACCTCTGCCTGATGTGGAAAGTCTTCTTGGGGCCTGGGATTGGGGTGAGGGAGGAGGTGTGGGGGCAGGTGTAGCACTTCCTGCGGTTACAAGAAAAAGTGCCGGGTGTGGTGGGGCTGGAGGGGAGTGTGGAGCGGACAAGGGAGTCGCGGAGGGAGTGGTCCCTCCGGAAGGCAGATAAGGGTGGGGAGGGAAAAATGTCTTTGGTGGTGGGGTCTGACTGCAGGTGGCGGAAGTGTCGGAGGATGATGCGTTGGATCCGGAGCTTGGTGGGGTGGTATGTGAGGACGAGGAGGATTCTTTTTTGGTTATTGTTGCGGGGACGGGGCGTGAGGGATGTGTTCCGGGAAATGCGGGAGATACGGTCGAGGGCGTTCTCGACCACTGTGGGGGGGAAGTTGCGGTCCTTGAAGAATGAGGACATTTGAGATGTGCGGGATTGGAATGTCTCATCCTGGGAGCAGATGCGGCGGAGGCGAAGGAATTGGGAATAGGGGATGGCATTTTTGCAGGAGGGTGGGTGGGAGGAGGTGTATTCCAGGTAGCTGTGGGAGTCAGTGGGCTTGAAATGGACATCTGTCTCTAGGTGGTTGCCCGAGATGGAGACAGAGAGGTCCAGGAAGGAGAGAGAAGTGTTGGGTTAGGGTTAACCTCCCTTGTCCGCTTGTCTCATAATCTTGTACACCTCTTATCAAATATCCTTTGAAATCTTGTTTGCACGAAGAACAACAATCTCATTTTCTCTAATTTAACCTTGTAGCTTAATTTGCTCATCTCTGTAAGCATCCTTGGAAGTCTCCTCATAGACTCACACATCCTTCTTACAACATGATGGCTAAAACTGGATGCAATACGCAAGAAATGAAAAGGTCACCGGACCCAAAACAGCAACTCTGTTTTCTCCTCCACAGATGCTGCCAGACCTGCTGAGCTTTTCCAGCAACCTTGTTTTTGTTCAACTTTCTTACATTTGTACTCAAATGTCTCTATTTATAATCATGTTTCTATATGCATTGCTCACCATTTTCCCTTCACATCTTGTTACCTTCAAAGATCTGTGCACAAGAGCCCCAGATTTTTCTGAACCTATAGACTCTTTAGAACCATGCCTCAAAAGATTCTAATAAATTTGTTAGGTATGATTACCTCTTCATGATCCTATGTTGACTCTGCTTGACTTTATTATATATTTCTAAATGCTCTACTATCGTTTATAATATACTTCAACATGTTCCCAATAGTTCAGCTAAGAGGCATATTGATGCTTCTATGTTGACTCCTTCACTTTTTAAATTAAGGTGTTACCTCAGTAGTTTTCCAATCACTCAGCACTTTTGTAGAATCTAAAGAGTCTTAGATAATTATTACAAGTGCATCCATTATCTCTATACGTACTTATTTTCATAGCCCTGGATGTATCCCATCAGGTCCTGGAGACTTATCAGTCTTTACCACCCCACCCCCTAGTTTCCCTCGTACATTTTTCTGCAGCGATTATTATTGTATTTATTTACTATCCCTCTTTTCTCCCTTGATTATTTTGTATTTTTGGAATTCTATCAGTGTCTTTCAATGTGAATATTGATGTAAAGTATTTATTCAACTCCTCTGCAATCTCCTGGTACCCTCTTATTATTTTCAGGCTTGTTCTCTTATGTTTTAGAAAGTTCGAGTATCCCATAGTGATGGCCATTCAGCCCATCAAGTCCACACCAACTCCCTGAAAAGCATCCCAAACCCCCTGTCCTATCTCTGTAACCCTGTATTTCCCATAGCTAATCAACATAACCTACACATCTCTAAAAACTAGAGCAATTTAACATGGCCAATCTACCTAACCTGCACATCTTTGGACTGTGGGAGGAAACCGGAGCACCTGCAAGAAACCCACACAGGCACAGGGAGAAACTGTAAACTCCACACAGACTGGAGGCTGGAATTGAACCCGGGTCCATGGCGCTGTGAAGCAGCAGTGCTAACCACTGAGGCACCGTACCGCCCACAGAATTTGTTTTTGGCTTCTCTCTTTCTTTTTTTTAATATAAAAAAGACTCTTGCAGTCCATCTTGATATTACTTATGATTTCACGCTCAAAATTTACTTTCTCCCTCTGTATCTTTTTTTCAGTCATCTTTTGTTGGGTTTTTAAAATATTCCCAATCCTCTGGCTTGCCATTAATCTTTGCCACATTGTATGTTTTCTTTTCTTTCAATTTAATGCTATTCTTAACTTCAATGGTAAACCACTCCTTTTGAGCCTCCTGGCTTGAATTCATTGGATGGCCAGTGGATTTTCTATGTTGATATAACCTGTGTTGTCACACCAAATCTCACTGATAAAACCTCATGTCTGGCCTTTAAAGTTATTCTTCACACAGTATGGTATTGTTAAACTATTGAAAGTATCCTAAGACTATTTTTAAAAGATTCTAGGAGTGTAAGTAGTACTACATTGATACTGGATCAATACCTGTCAAAACAGAGCAAAAATTGTAATGCTGGATAGAGGTAGGGAAGGAAAGGCGAAGGAGCAAACTACATGTGCCACATGTTTGTTAAAGATTGTAGACGTTGGATCACTGGTTACATTTATGGGGAATATCCACTGGTAAACAAATTAAAATGTTTGCTTGGCAGCAATGACAAGGGAGAGACAGTGGGAAACAAAGAGCTAGGAGTTGGGAACTTAGACCTGGGAGCTTGGAAGGATGGGCCTTCGAGCCGGAAGCTTGACCCTTGTTGGAACTGGAAACCTTGATCTTGAAGCTGGGAGACTGGGCAGAAGATAAGTGACCTGTAGGAGTCAGTGTTGGTAGAAAGGAGAGAGTTAGGTCCTGCAGTCTCATGGAGACGACTCTCAGGGGATCAAAAATAGAATTCAGGACATTTAAACAAAAAAAATTTTCTTTTTAATGTTCATTTCTGCTCTATATTTTTTGTGTTTGGGCTAGGAATGTGAAAATAAGAATTAGGAGTTGGCCATTAAATCCATTCCACCATTCAGTTTTGCTAACTGTTGGTTAACTCTGGTGGAACAGAACACAAAATTATGCCACTTCACTCACAATGACATACACTAATTATTCATATGTACACAATAATTTTATCTTTCAGTTTATATGTAAAACAAGTAGTGAGTATGGAGCAATGTTACATGTGGAGACTGATTCAAATTCCTTCAGTTTTGTTTGTGCCAGTATCAGGGATTCAAGCCTGATTGAAACAAAATGGATTCTCTGGGTGACAGGCTACAGCACTATGGCTGCAGTAATTCAGGACTGTGAGCCTTGCAGACCCATGGAGCGAGGTAAGTACTGCAAGCTCTCATTAGTTTATACAGAGAGCCAGAGAAGAAATATAATCAGTTCTTAACCAAGCAACTACGATTTAATCATTAGGGTATTGCTGAGAACTTGTCCGTAAACCCAGAGCAACATTGCTCAATTTGAAAAGATCTCTTAATTGAAGGTCATTCACATGAGTTTCCTCAAAAAAAATTAAATCAATTTGTTTGGATATGATAGGACACATGCCCTTTGAAGGTGGGCATAAACTTTTTTTTGAGGAAACTCATTGACAGAAATGTGCTGCACAAGAGATCATGCATTTAAAAATATCATGTATGTTTGGAAGATTGTGAAAGAATTGTTGCAAACCTGTTGCAAACGATGAGTATGACTACAACAGCGATTATGAAGACCAGCCCAGCAGCTGCTGATCCAATGATGAGAGGAAGCTTTTCCTGTAGACTAGTCTGGTATTCAGCTAAAAAAAAAAACAATAAATTAGACATCAATGGCAGGTTTAGACCAGAATGACTAGTTCCCTCTCTTTTTCCCTTAAGAATCCTCAGTGCAATTTCTCTGACTCCTAACATTTATTCATCTTTCATTAGTATTGTGGGAATAATGTGAATGATGCTATTACTTTACACAGAAACAACTCTCATTTATATATTGTCTTTAGTAACTTTAGGATTTCTTAAAGTGGTTCACATTCACTCAATTGATGAATAAATCTGAAGTGTGCTGAGATATAGCAGACCATTTTCACACAGGGAGGGCTCCTCAGCAGGGAGGCAATATGATACTATCATATTATTGTATTAATATAGTGATAATATCTCGTGACTACTGACCCAGGTACTGCCCCGGGGACCTGGGTTCAAATCATCCTCGTAGCATTTGGTGAAATTTGAATCGAACAAATAGCTGAAATTCAGAATCTGATGACGACAATGAAATCATTGCCGATTATCAGAAAAATCTATCCAGTTCACTAATGCCCTTTAAGGAAGGAAACCTCTGTTCTTACAGAGGAAGGGTCACCAGACCCGAAACATTAACTCTGTTTACTCCTCCACAGATGCTGCCAGCCCTGCTGAGCTTTTCCAGTACCTTTTTTTTTTGTCTCTGTTCTTACCCTGTCTGGCCTACATATGACTCCAGACCCATAGCAATGTTATTGGCTCTTAATTAGGGATGGCCAATTAATACTGGCCTAACCAGTGATACCTTCCTCCCATGAACGAATAAAAATGAAAATCAGAAATAATTGGCAAGATCATCTATTTTACATCCAACACAAAATGATCTGTGGATGCTAGAAATCTGAAATAATAACATAAAATGGTCAAAAATTTATGTAGGTATGTCTGTGAAGAGGGGAACTGATGTAATGAGAAAGGTTTTAGCCTGTAAGAATATATGGGATTGGATGCAGGTGTAGGACTTAAAACCAGCAAAAGAAGGGTAAAGGTATAAGATAAAACTGAAAATTACACAACAGTTAGGCCAACACCAGATGTGGAGCAAATCATAGAATTCCTACAGTGGGGAAAAAAGGCCATTCAGCCCATTGCACCAACCCTCCAAACAGCATTCCATCCAGACTAGCCCCTGACACTATCACCATAATCCCACATATATCATGGCTAAATCACCTACCCTGTACAACCCTGAACACTATGAACAATGTAGCATGGCCAATCCACCTAACTTGCACATGTTTGGATTGTGGGAGGAAACCAAAGCACCTAGTGGAAACCAACACAGGCACAGGGAGATTGTGCAAACTCCATACAGACAGTCACCCAAGGCTAGAATTGAAGCCAGGTCCTAGTGCTGTGAGGCAGCAGTGCTAACCACTAAGCCACTAGCCGTACTGCTAGAGTCTACTTATAAAAGATGTGATAACAGAACACTTGGAAAGCATTAATGATATTTTGACGAAGTCAGCATGGGTTTATGAAAGAAAAATCATGCTTAATTAATTAACTGGAGCTTTTTGAGGACTTATTAAGTAGATAGATAAGGAATAACCAGTGGATGTGATATATTTAGCTTTTCAGAAGGCTTTCGATTACGTGTCACTTCAAAGACTAAGGGGTAAAATTAAAGCACATGGGATTGGGTAATGTACTGGCATGGATTGAGAATTGACTGACAGACCAGAAACAAAGTGGAACAAATTAATAATGGGATACTGCAAGGATCAGTGCTTAAGCTGCAGCCTTCACAATATGTATACATGACTTGGATGAGAGAACCAAATGCAACAATTCCAAGTTTGCCCACCACACAAAATTGAATGGGTTTGTTAGCTGTGAGGAGTATGAAAGCAGGCTTCAAGGTGATTTAGAGAAGTTGAGTGAGTGGCCAATACATGGCAAATGCAGTATAAAGGAGAAGTTATACATTTCAGTTTGAAAAACAGAAAGGTAATATTAGTTAAATATGGTATATTGGGAAACGTGGATGCACAAAGGGACCTGGGCACCTTGTATGGCAATTAATAAAAGGTAGGCTCAGCAAGCAATTAGCAAGGCAAATAGTGTATTGGGCTTCATTGCAAGGGGATTTGCGTCTAGAAGTCAGGATGCCTTACTACAGTTATACAGGGATTTAGTTAAGATCACAGCTGAAAGTATTGTGTGCAGGTTTGGTCTGTCTACTCAAGAGAAGGATATACTTGCCACAGATTTGTGAACGCTCACTAGGCTGGCACCGAGGATAACAGGACATATGAGGGAGGATTTGTTCAACCAGGTCTGTATTCTCTAGCATTTCCAAGAAAGTTAGGGCATCTGACTGAAAGTATAAAATTCTAACAGGGCTACTTAGATTGGATGCAGGGAAGTTGTTTCCCCTAGTTGTCACAGAACCAGGTGTCACAGCCTCAGGATAGAGGGAAAGTCGTTTAGCACTGAGATGAGGAAGATTGAAGAGGGTGGTCAACCTTTGGAATTCTCTACCACAGAAGGCAGTGGAGGCTAAGTCACTGAGTGTATTCAAGAAAGAGGAAGATAAACTTTTAGCTATGAAAGGGCATCAATGGATATGGATAGAATACAGGAATATAGTTTTGAGATACAGAATCAGCAATGATCATACTGAATGGCAGAGCAGGCTCGAAAGGCAAAATGCGCCTGTCCCTGGTTTCAATGAAAAAATGTCAACGTATGCAGAATCTGGATCCAGTACAAACGACCAGCTTTAACTTGAATGCATTAGCCTGCTTAACCCTAACCCTAACCCTAACCCTAACCCTAACCCAATCCCTGGGAAATTAGTGTATGTTAATCCTGCAGTTACAACAACATGAAAACATTTTCACATTTAATGTTACATTCACTGGTTTTCAGAAATTGAGGGAAATTTAGCAATTTAGAAATTTAGCAATTGAGGCAGCTCATTCAAACCTGTCAACCATTGTAATAAATATCCAGTATCCATGGTCATATGTCCACATTAGCTCAGAGTTTATTTTTTGGACTTTGATCACACCACATACATAGCCTCCTTGGTTTGGACCTTGTATAGAAACGAATAGGAGGATCAAAAGAACCAGAAGCAACCTTCTGTTCAGGTATCTCCAGCTGGGCAGCAATGATAGGTGTTACAACAAGACAAACTGTAGAGAGAAGTAGCACTACCGATGACACAGGATACCCCAAAGTGACTGATCTTCCCTAACAGGTTTAAACAACAATCCATCAGATGGCTCAGCTTACCGCATCACTTGGTTGTGGTCAGCTCTCGCCTGTTAGAAGAAAATCAGCTGGATCTGGTGACAATGAGTTATTATATTTGTTAAAGTCATTCTCAACATTATAATCTCTTGTCCTTCAAAGCTCTGCAACAGATAAATCCTGACTCACCCAGTCAATGATCCACCAATGCACAAAACAGGTGATTGATAAATTTTTTTGCAAGGGCCTGTAATTAATTCAAATTTGTCTGCAATGACACCAGTCAGAACAAATGGATGCTCAGCTTTGGGATCCATCTGCTTTCCCACATCGTCAATATACAAATAGCATTCTGGCCACCAACCTCTAGAGTGGCTGAAGTATTTGTTAGTCACAGGATTTTAGGGTTCGGCTGGTGTGAAGGCATATAAAGACCTATAAACAAGTGTGGGTCAAATTCTCAAGAAGCTGCCATCATAGAATCCTCACAATGGGGAACAGTCCATTCAGCCTAACAAATCCACACTACCCCTCCGAAGAAGAGCATCCCACCCAGACCCATCACTTGTAACCCTGCATTTCCCATGTCTAATCCATCTAATTTACACACCCCTGGACACCACAGGCAAATTAGCATAGCCAATCCACCTAACCTACACATCTTTGGACTGTGGGAGGAAACCAGAGCACCAAGTGAAAACCCACACAGACACAGGGAGTATGTGCAAACTCCACACAGTCACCCAAGGGTGGAATTGAACCCAGATCCCTGGCACTGTAAGGCTGCAGTGCTAACCACTAAGCCATCATGCCATTCATGCTTTTACCCTATGCCTTGTACTTATGGGCAGCATGCTGGCTCAGTAGTTAGCATTGCAGCCTCACAACATCAGGGATCTGGATTTGATTCCCGCCTTTGGTGAACAATGCACATTCTGTGTGGAGTTTGCATGTTCTCCCTAGTTCTACATGGGGTTCCTCTGGGTGCTCCGACAGTCCATCGATGTGCAGGTTACATGGATTAGCCAAGATAAAGTGAGGTTATGGGGATAGGGATAGGGCTACGTCTGGGTGTGATGCTCTTTGGCGGGTCGATGTGGACTCAATAGACCGAGTGGCCTCTTTCCGCACTGTAGGGATTCCATGATTCTGTGCCAATCTATGTTCAATTTCAGACTTTCAATTAGATGTCAGCGATGGCTGCTAAAAACAAGGGGCACCCAGTTTCAAATTTGGCTTATATCCTGTTAGAAACTTGACAAACTAAGTCAGTCAACCACAACCAGAATGTGGGGTGGGTGATAAGTAAGTTTGCAGATGACATGATATTTGGCCAGGTGATAACAGTGAGGAAGGAGGTCAGGGAGATATAAATGGATTGGTCACATGGGCAGATCAGTGGCAGATGGAATTTAACCCTGATAGATGTGAACTGGAGAAATGGGAGTCTGGAATGCACTGCCTAGGAAGTTAGTAGAGGCAGAAAACCTCACAATACTTTAAAAAGTATTCCAATAAGCACTTGAAATATCCTAACATTCAAGTGTTTGGGCCAAGTGCTGCAAAGTGGGATTAGTGTTAGATGGGTCAGTGCAGACTGGATGGGCTGAAAGGCATCTTCTGTGCTGGATGGTTTTGTGACACAGTTTGTGATTGAACAGTCAGTCAGTTTACTGAAGAGATGGTCTGCAGCCTAGGCAGGTCTAGAAGGGCTCTTTAGTGCTCACCAACCGGGATTTCTGGAATGATCAGAGGTTGCTGATCTCCCAACCACATTGAATATACTAAGAGCATAAGATATAGCAGCAAAATTAGGCCACTCAGCCCATGAAGCGTGCACCACCATTCGATTACGGTTGATATGTTTCTCAACCTCATTCTTCTACCTTCTCCCTGGAACATTTGATGCCCAGATTTGATCAGAAGGCACTGGTGAGCAGTGACAGAGGAGGATTCTGGGACACGTCAGCTCAGTCACCACAACCGAGAAGGGGATCACGGATTTAGGTTTGGCTGCTTAGAAGTCAGGTCCACAGTTTGAGTGAGTAGTACCTGGAGAGAATTAATGTACTTTTTGTAGTCGTAGT
The DNA here is from genome assembly GCA_024137785.1 of Ginglymostoma cirratum. Classification (NCBI taxonomy): domain Eukaryota; kingdom Metazoa; phylum Chordata; class Chondrichthyes; order Orectolobiformes; family Ginglymostomatidae; genus Ginglymostoma; species Ginglymostoma cirratum. Next base: position 37,438,073 of record JAHRHZ010000004.1, on the reverse strand, counting down.
CCTTCTATGAAACAGCATGGGAGTGAGAGACCTGATTTTGTTTACTAGTGGGTAAGGCTAATGTAATCAGTTCCTGTATTGCTGTCTGTAGTTGATAAGGTCGAAAATGGAAGGACAACACTCTTCTGTGATGTATGGAAAATCAGGAATGGTTCTTGTTACCATGGTGAGTATGTATGCAAGGAAGTGTGTTCAGCTGCAGCTTCTGATTTGCTGAATGGAGCACCTTGTGCCACAGATGGACTCACTATGGAGTATCTGTGCAGCTATTAAAGATAGCACATTTAGCAAACTGGTCACACTACCAGTAAGGACTGCACAGATGCAGAAGACTTGGGTGATCACAAAGAAGGTAACTTGTGGGTGGGCAGTGCAGAAGTCACCTGTGGCCATTCCCCTCTCAAGCAGGTATACCATTGAGAATACTGTTGAGGGGATGGACTCTCAGAGGAAAGCAGCAGTAGCAGCAGCCAGCTCAGTGGCACTGTTGTAGAGCAGGGAGGATCAAAAAGTAGGTGAGTAGCAGCGATAGGGCACTGTATAGTCAGCGGCACAGATAAATGTTTCTGTGGCTGCAAGCTAGTCTCTAGGATGTTCTGTTGCTTCCCTGGTGCCAGGGTCAAGGATGTCTCTGAACAGGCAAAGGATATTCTGAAGGGGGTGGATGAGCAGCCATATTGGTTGTGGTCCATATTGGTACCAATGACATAGGCAGAAAGAAAGATGAGGTCCTCCAATAGGTCTTCAAGAAGTTAGGTGGGAAGTTGAAAAAAATAAGGTTTAGGAAACTGAAGATAGACAGAGCCCTTGAAGAATATAAGGAAAGCAGAAAAGAACTGAAAAAAGGAATCAGGAGGGCTAAAAGGGGCCGTGAAATGTCCTTGGAAAACGGGATTAAGGAAAATCCCAAGGTATCATACAAGGAGTAATAGGTTAGCTAGGGAAAGGGTAGAACCACTCAATGACAAAGGAGGGATTTTATGTGCAGTGTCAGATGAAATGGGTGAAAGGTCCTTAACGAACACCTTGCATCGGTATGCATAAAGGAGAAGGACATGGTGTATGGTGAGTCTTGGGAGTAGAATGTTGATATACCAGGCAGAGCAGTAGATGTTATCAATATGAACTTTAGCAAGATCTTTGACAAGGTCTTTCATGGCAAAAGGTGTGCTCACATGGGATCCGCAGTCAGTTGGTAAAATGGATACATAACAAGCTTAGTCTTGGAAAAAAGAGAATAGTGATGGATTGCCAGATGATACACCAGGATAGAGATTGGGTTGAGACTTGGGTGGAGAAATGGCAGATGGAGTTTAACCTGGACAAATGCAAGGCGATGCATTTTGGGAGATATAATATAGGAGGGGAATATGCAGTAAATGGTTGAACCTTGATTAGGACCAACATACTGAAGGATCCAAACGTACAGATCCACAGTTCCCTGAAAGTGTCAACACAAGTAGATAGGGTGATCAAGAAGCCAGTTAGCATGCTTGCCTTCATCAGTCAGGGCACAGACTATAAAAATTGGCAAGTCATATTGCAGCTTATAAAACTTTAGTTTGGCCACATTTGGAATACTCTGAACAGTCCTGGTCACCACACATGTAGGCTTTGGAGAGAATACAGAACTGGTTGACCGGGAATTTGCCTGGTTTGGAGGTATCAAATATGAGGAGAGAGTGGATTAACTTGGTTTATTTTCACTTGAACGTCAAAGGATGAAGGGCGACCTAGAAGTTTAGAAAGATATGAGAGGCACAGACAGAACAGACAGTTGGAGTCTTTTTTCCAGGGCAGAGATACCAATTAGTGGGGGAGATAGTAGGAACTGCAGATGCTGGTGAATCTGAGATAACAAGGTGTAGAGCTGGACGAGCACAGCAGGCCAAGCAGCATCAGAGGAGCAGGAAGGCTGACGTTTCAGGCCTAGACCCTCCTTCAGAAA
>JAHRHZ010000004.1:37357195-37427187 GCA_024137785.1 Ginglymostoma cirratum | reverse complement strand
CTGTTTTTGTCCAGTGTGTGCAGGAGGGTTTCCTGACACAGTATGTAGATAGGCCAACAAAAGGCAATGCCACATTGGATTTGGTACTGGGTAATGAACCAGGCCAGGTGTTAGATTTGGAGGTAGGTGAGCACTTTGCTGATAGTGACCACAATTCGGTCACGTTTACTTTAGCGATGGAAAGGGATAGGTATATACCGCAGGGCAAGAGTTATAGCTGGGGGAAAGGCAATTATGAGGCGATTAGGCAAGACTTAGGATGCACAGGATGGGGAAGGAAACTGCAGGGGCTGGGCACAATTGAAATGTGGAGCTTGTTCAAGGAACAGCTACTGCATGTCCTTGATAAGTATGTACCTGTCAGGCAGGGAGGAAATGGTCGAGCGAGGGAACCGTGGTTGACTAAGGAAGTTGAATCTCTCGTCAAGAGGAAGAAGGAGGCTTATGTAAAGATGAAGTGCGAAGGCTCATTTGGGCACTTGAGAGTTACAAGTTAGCCAGGAAGGACCTAAAGAGAGAGCTAAGAAGTGCCAGGAGGGGACATGAGAAGTCTTTGGCAGTAGGATTAAGGAAAATCCTAAAGCTTTCTATAGGTATGTCAGGAATAAAAGAATGACTAGAGTAAGATTAGGGCCAGTCAAGGACAGTAGTGGGAAGTTGTGCGTGGAGTCTGAAGAGATAGGAGAGGCGCTAAATGAGTATTTTTCATCAGTATTCACACATGAAAAAGACAATGTTGTAAAGGAGAATACTGAGATACAGTCTATTAGACTAGACGGGATTGAGGTTCATAAGGAGGAGGTGTCAGCAATCCTGGAAAGTCTGAGAATAGATAAGTCCCCTGGGCCGGATGGGATCTACCCTGGGATTCTCTGGGAAGCTAGGGAGGAGATTGCAGAGCCTTTGGCTTTGATCTTTATGTTGTCATTGTCTACAGGAATAGTGCCAGAAGACTGGAGGATAGCAAATGTTGTCCCCTTGTTCAAGAAGGGGAGTAGAGACAACCCTGGTAATTATTGACCAGTGAGCCTTACTTCGTTTGTGGGTAAAGTGTTGGAAAGGATTATAAGAGATAGGATTTATAATCATCTAGAAAGAAATAATTTGATTATGGATAGTCAACACGGTTTTGTGAAGGGTAGGTCGTGCCTCACAAACCTTATTGAGTTCTTTGAGAAGGTGACTAAACAGGTGGATGAGGGTAAAGCGGTTGATGTGGTGTATATGGATTTCAGTAAAGCATTTGATAAGGTTCCCCATGGTAGGCTATTGCAGAAAATTCGGAGGCATGGGATTGAGGGTGATTTAGCAGTTTGGATCAGAAATTGGCTAGCTGTAAGAAGACAGAGGGTGGTGGTTGATAGGAAATGTTCATCCTGGAGTTCAGTTACTAGTGGTGTACTGCAAGGATCTGTTTTGGGGCCACTGCTGTTTGTCATTTTTATAAATGACCTGGATGAGGGCGTAGAAGGATGGGTTAGTAAATTTGTGGATGACACTAAAGTCGGTGGAGTTGTGGATAGTGCGGAAGGATGTTGCAGGTTACAGAGGGACATAGATAAGCTGCAGAGCTGGGCTGAGAGGTGGCAAATGGAGTTTAATGTGGAAAAGTGTGAGGTGATTCACTTTGGAAGGAGTAACAGGAATACAGAGTACAGGGCTAATGGTAAGATTCTTGGTAGTGTGGACGAGCAGAGAGATCTTGGTGTCCAGGTACATAGATCCCTGAAAGTTGCCACCCAGGTTGATAGGGTTGTTAAGAAGGCGTATGGTGTGTTAGGTTTTATTGGTAGAGGGATTGAGGTTCGGAGCCGTGAGGTCATGTTGCAGCTGTACAAAACACTGGTGCGGCCGCACTTGGAGTATTGCGTACAGTTCTGGTCACCGCATTATAAGAAGGATGTAGAAGCATTGGAAAGGGTGCAGAGGAGATTTACCAGGATGTTGCCTGGAATGGAGGGAAGGTCTTATGAGGAAAGGCTGAGGGACTTGAGGCTGTTTTCGTTAGAGAGAAGAAGGTTAAGAGGTGACTGAATAGAGACATACAAGATGATCAGAGGATTAGATAGGGTGGACAGTGAGAGCCTTTTTCCTCGGATGGTGACGGCTAGCACGAGGGGACATAGCTTTAAATTGAGGGGTGATAGATATAGGACAGATGTCAGAGGTAGATTATTTACTCAGAGTAGTCAGGGCATGGAATGCCTTGCCTGCAGCAGTTGTAGACTCGCCAACTTTAAGGGCATTTAAATGGTCGTTGGATAAACATATGGATGAATAGTGTAGGTTAGATGGGTTTCAGATTGGTTTCACAGGTCGGCGCAACATCGAGGGCCGAAGGGCCTGTACTGCGCTGTAATGTTCTATGTTCTGTGTTCTGAACATTTGTCGATAATATTTGACCAAATCCAATATCATTCATATTTTTATGCTTACACAGGGAAGTGGTGTCACTTGATCAGCATTGTTGCACGTGCCTAATTGCATCTTAAAAAATGGTAATGGGCCACCTTCTTGAACCATTGCACTGACTGAATATTTTTTTATAAGCCAAACAATGGAATCATAAACTGACTTAGAGATAGTAGGAACTGCCGATGCTGGAGAATGTGAGATAACAAGGTGTAGAGCTGGATGAACACAGCAGGCCAAGCAGCAACAGAGGAGCAGGAAAGCTGATGTTTCAGGTCTGGACCATTCTTCAGAAAGGAGGGTCCAGACCCGAAACATCAGCTTTCCTGCTCCTCTGATGGTGCTTGGCCTGCTGTAATCGTAAACTGACCTGGGATTGCACAACAGATTTTATTCAGTGATGAAGATGACATGGACTCAACTCAAAATTGTTTTGCTCTAATTTTGGCAGTTAATGACAAAGAGAAGGTGCTCACAGCAGATCTTGCAGAAAGCTAGCTACAGAGATGCAGAGTTCTCGGTTTGGATTTCCCTTTCTTGAGGTCAATCTGAATCCAGCATAAGTAAATCCAGAAATCTAGTCCCAGCCATTATCAAGCAAGGTTAAGTAACCAAACATACTGAAGCATTCACACAGTCAGCAAACCACGAAGTAAAATGCACTGAATATCCATGCATTGAAATATTACTGAAGTTGCATTTTAATAGAAAAAATTGACATTAAGAAAATTAAACTAAATTTTCCAGGCTATAGCACAGTGGTTATTACTTAGTACATCAATAAAAAGATCATAAAATCCCTACAGTGTGGAAACAGGCCCTTCAGCCCCACACTGACCCTCAGAGCATCTCACCCAGACCTATCCCCTATAACCCATCTAATCTACTCATCCCTGAACACTATGGGCAATTTCGCATGGCCAATCAACCTAGCCTCGCACATCTTTGGACTGTGGGAAGAAACTGGAGCACCCGGAGGAAACCCACACAGACACAGGGAGAATGTGCAAACTCCACACAGACGGTCGTCCGAGGATAGAATTGAACCCAGGCCCCTGGCACTGTGAGGTACCAGTGCTAACAACTGAGTCACTGCGCCGCCTCAGTTTTATTTCATTTGCAAGCAGTAACCATTTTGGGGCAAAGAGTGCGTACAGTGAAATTAAGGAGAAGCCGACATTAGTTCAATGATTTCTAGAATATTGCCATTTGTGGCAAATTCAACCTAGCATCCTAGAGGAATAAGATTAATGGATAGAAGCATTTGAATTTCTAAGCGTCACTGTAAATGAGAGGCTAGTAGAGTTTACCATCCATTTCACATGGGACCACAAATATCAGAGATATTTGTATCATTTACAGCCACTGGCAAGGTACCAGAAGACCAGGGTGGATAATGTTGTGTCATTATTTAAGAAAGGCTGCAAAGAAATGTCCTTGTAAGCTGGTGAGTTGGAGGGGATTCTGACAGACAGGATTTACCTGCATTTGATGAAGCAAGGACTGATTAGGGGCAATCAACATAGCTTTGAGCATGAGAAATTGTGTCTCACAAACTTGACTTGAGTGTTTTTTAGAGATAGTAGGAACTGCCGATGCTGGAGTCTGAGATAACAAGGTGTAGAGCTGGATGAACATAGCAGGCCAGGCAGCATCAGATGAGCAGGAAAGCTGATGTTTCGGGTCTGCACCCTTCTTCAGAAATTGATTTTGGGAAGGAGATAGAAACGGGTGGTGGGGTTGGGGAACGATGAGGTTGGAGGTCACCTGAGGTGATGAGGTTAAGAATGGTCTGGGAGATGATATTTTGGTGTTCAGGGGTGGGGAATATGACCAAGGGGGTGGTACGAGGAGGTGTCAGAGAGTTGGCGCCTGGCCTCGGCAATGTAGAGGTCAGTGCGCCATACTACAAGTTCGCCTCCCTTGTCTCGCAGGTTTTACAGTGAGGTTAGGGTTGGAGCAGAGGGAGTGGAGGGCTGAATGTTCCGTGGGGGGGAGGTTGGAGTGGGTGAGAGGGGTGGAGAGGTTGAGGCAATTGATGTCACGATGGCAGTTGGAGATGAAGAGGTTGAGGGAGGAAAGGAGGCCTTGGGGTGGTGTCCAGGAGGAAGAGGTGTGTTGGAGGCGGGAGAAGGGGGTCAGTAGAAGGGGGGTTAGGCTCATGATTAAAGAAATAAGCTGGGGTTTCGGGTCTGGACCCTTCTTCAGAAATACGGTCCAGACTCGAAACATCAGCTTTCCTGCTCCTCTGATGCTGTCTGGCCTGCTGCGTTCATCCAGCTCTACACCTTGTTATCTGAGTTTTTTTTAGAATGTGACCAAGAAGATAAATGAGGGCTGGGCAGTAGCCGTTGTCTACATTAACTTTAGCAAGGCCTTCAACAAGTTTTTGCATGGTAGGCTGTATAGTAAAGTTAGATCACATGGGATCCAGGGAGAGCTAGTCCATAGGATACAAAATTGGTTTGATGGTAGCAGTCAGACAGTGGTGGCAGTGTACTTTTTTGGACTGGAGGCCTGTGACCAGATCAATCTGCAGGGATTAATGCTGGGCCCACTGTTGTTTGTCATTCATATAAATGATTTTGATGTGAATATTGGAAGGATGGTTAGTAAGTTTGCAGATGACACCAAAACTGGTGGAGAGTAGACATGAAGAAGGTTATCTAAGTGTACAATGGATCTTGATCAGTTTGGCCAATGGGCCAAGGAGTGGCAGATGGAGTTTAATTTAGATAAATGTGCTGTGTTGCATTTTGGTAAGACAAATTCGGGCAGACTTACACAGTTAATCGTGGGGCCCTGGGAAGTGTTATGGAACAGAGACCGAGGGGTGCAAGTACATAGTTCCTTGAAAGTGGCATCACAGGTAGACAGGGTGGTGAAGAAGGTGTTTGGAATGCTTGCCTTCTTTGCTCAGGGCATTGAGTATACGGCATCATTTTGCAGCTATACAGGACACTGGTGAGGCCACTCTGCATACAGTTCTGGGTGCCTTGCTGTAGAAAGGATATTATTAAATTGGAAAGGGTGCAGAAAAGATTTACATGAATATAACTGGGACTAGAAGCTTTGCATTATAAGGAGAGGCTGGATAGTCTGGGACTTTTTTCCCTGAAGCGTAGAGGTTGAGGGGTGACCTTATAAAGATTTATAAAATCATGAGGAGCATAGATCAGGTGAATAGCAAAGGTCTTTGCCCTAGGGTAGGCGATTTCAAAACTAGAGGGCATAGTTTTAAAAGTGAGAGGGACAAGATTTAAAAGGGACCTGACGGGCAACTTTTCCACATGGAGGGTGGTGCATATATGGAATGAACTGCCAGATGAAGTGGTAGATGCCGGGGCAGTTACAACATTTAAAAGATATCTGGACAAGTACATGAATCGGAAAGGTTTAGAGGAATATGGACCAAACACAGGCAAATGGGACTAGTTTAGTTTCGGAAACCTGTTTGGAATGGATGAGTTGGTACGAAGAGTCTGTTTCTAAGCTATATTACCGTATGACTCTATAAATTTCACCATCATTACATACTGAACCTTTAATATTCCAAACATTCACTAAGCTCAGATGAATGTGAAAAGTAGAGATCAAATGCAGCTCCAGCAGTGTGAATGAATTATTGTGTGTGTTCTGGTCAGTTGGAAGTACGTTGAAACAGTCAGTGAACTCTAAATCCTGAATCCAAACAGTCCCATCCCTAAACGTTCTAATTCAGTCTGGCTGAAAAAGACACCAGTCATCAACAAACTTGAAAGGGTTCAGAAAAGATTTACAAGGACGTTGCCAGGGTTGGAGGATTTGAGCTATAGGGACAGGCTGAATAGGCTGGGGCTGTTTTCCCTGGAGTGTCAGAGGCTGAGGGGTGACCTTATAGAAATTCATAAAATCATGAGGGGCACAGACAGGTTGAATTGGCAAGGTATTTTCCCCAGGGTAGTGGAATTCAAAACTAGAGGGCATAGCTTTAAGGTGAGAGAGGGAAGATATAAAAGGAACTTAAGGAGTTCCTTTTTCACATAGTGGGTGGTACGTGTATGCACTGAGCTGTCAGAGGAAGTGGTGGAGGCTGGTACAATTACTACATTTAAAAGGTATCTGGATGGGTGTATGAATAGAATGGGTTTAGAGGGATATGGGCCAAGGTCTAGCAAATGGGATTTGGGATATCTGGTTGGCATGGACAGGTTGGACTAAAGAGTCTGTTTCCATTCAGTACAACTCCGTGAACCTATGACTCTGATACACTATCCATTGAGACACACTGACCACAAGCCATTATGGATGGAGTTGTAGATTTTAATCCAGTGTCACTGAAGGAATGGCAATATATTTCCAAGTCAAGATGCTGATTGGCTTGGAGAGGAACTTGCAGGTAGTGAGTGTTCCCATGTATCTGCTGCCTTTACCATTACAACCATGTAGAAGGACAAAGACACCGTAGTCCCAGTGGTACCTAGGGTTGCTCTCTCACAAGACAGAAATAACTGGTGGTGAGTTTCACCTGCAAGCCACCACGCCTCAGATGACAGGTGAGGTTGAGAAGGCAGGACCTTCAGGATAATCTCAGCCAGTGTGGGAATTGAATCTATGCTGTTGGCATCACTCCTCATCATGAATCAGCCACCCAGCTAATGGATATAACTTTTGGTGGTGGTATTGAAGCCCTATCGAGTACATTTTGTAGTGTTACCACCCACAGAACTTCCTCTAAATGGTATTCAACATGGAGATGTATTGATTCATTAGCTGAGAGGTTGCATCACATGGTAAACAGCAGGAGATTTCCTTGCCTGTTATTATTGTTCAGAAAGCACTTGACAGCTTGAAAGCTGCATTAACCACTAATTATGCAAAGCCATTCAAGATGGCTATCGATGTGAGTGATGTGGGTGTTGGTGCTGTCCTCTTAGAAGAAGATGACGAGATGATAGAAAGACCTATTGAGTATTGTTCTAGAAAGTTGAATGCTCATCAACAGAAATATTCTATGACTGAGAAGGAACCTTGATCTTGGTGTTGGCATTACAATATTTCAACATTTATATTGCCAATAATGTGTCTGAGACAATTGTATATTCTGATCATAACCCATTAAAGTTTTTGGAGAAATCTAAGGACAAAAATTCCAGACTGTTTAGATGAAACCTATTATTGCAGCCATTCAATTTGAAAATTATAGACATGGCAGGACAAGAGAACATAATTGCTGATGCATTGTCACGACTTTGAAGAAGACAGAAGCGTTGGGTGGATCGTAGAAGTGAAGTGGATTGTAGTGAATGTTTGCATGCTTAGTTTCAATGTATATGCATTGTAGTGTACTAGTAGAGCAAGTATAAGGGTTTTAGAAATGAAGCCATTTTTGTACATTGATGGGTTTTTTTAAAGCGAAGAGGTGTGACGATGCTGTGACTTTAAGAGGTAGTTATCCTTTTTTTTGAAGACTGGATGTAAGGTACCAAGCTGTCTCTAAGGAAGCAAACAATTTGTGAGGCCTTGGATTTTTTTTAAAGTTGGAACAACGGAAGCAACCTGGGTGTGGCCAGCTCTCACAGACCAGGCTTTCCAGTTTTTATTTCAGTTTTTAGGTTTAGTTTTAAGCAGAAGCCTTTGGGCTCTCAAAGAGATGGAAGCTTCAATAAATATTTCCTAGTTGCTATTCTCTCTGAATCTTCTCTTGATCTTTTTTTTCCTCCTGGATTGGAGAACTGTATGCGAGAATCTGTGTCTGAATTTGCTGTTTTATCAAGGGGTATGTTTATGGGATGTTACTAAATTGAACAGTTAATTAGTAACAGTTACACTGTATCTATTATTAGGCTAAGTTTTGCAATAGTTAACTTATTCTAATTCTTCTTTCTTTTGTTTGTAGTTTAATTACAGTGTTTAAATAAATTGTGTTTTGCGTAACGTTGAGTAGTTTAGTCAAATTACATCTGGAACATGGCACTTCACATTTACCTTTAAGATCAGAAAAAGTTAGATTCTAGGCTACCTTCTTAAAATATATTGAGGGGGTCTGGTCATTTTCATAACAATAGACAGAGAGGAGGTTCTGAATGATCTGGAGTAGTTAAAAGTGGACAAACCTCCAGGGCTGGGTGTCTGACCAACTTGATTAAACTTTTCAAAGAGGTGATCACATGTGTAAGTGAGGGCCAAGCTTTTGATATAGTCTACTTTAACTTTAGCAAGGCTCTTGATAAGGTGGGAGACTAAGAGCAAAGGTAAGAGTCCATGGGATCCAAGGATTTTGGCAAATTCATCTACATGCTTGGTCATTTCTTCAAAAGATTCTATCAAATTTGTTAGGTATAGCATCCCTCTGATGAAGACATGCTGACTATTCCTGATCAAGCCTTTCCTCTTCGAGTGGAAAGACAGGCTCTCCTTCAGAATTTTCTCTTCTAGTTCCCCTGTAGATTATAGTGAATTAAAATCACGACACAGAGAAAGTAGGAGAATGAGGTTGAAAAACCGGTCAGACATGGTAGAACGGTGGAGGAGACTTGATGGGCCGAATGGCTTAATTCTGCTTGTATACCATATGCCAAGTCAACATGCTGAGCGAGAGCATTCACTGTATTTGGCAGTGCCAGTCCAACCTTTGTACCTTCTCTGCTGCTTTGGGCCTCATTAATCAGGTTCCAGGGCCTCATCATAATGTCAGGATTGGTCAAGTATTGGATCATTTTGATTAAGAAAGTCAAGAGTTCTGCAACCAACCAAACAAAAAATCCATCGAGGCATTTAATGAGTTCTTCCATTGCGTGAATATATTTATGATGATGTGTCTCTCCAACAAACAAGTTTTTCAATTTTGTTGAAAATTCAAACAACTATGACACTTCTCAATAATATGAATAGTTTCTGCCAAACTAGCCAACAACAAAAGGAGAATTCATAACGTACAATTAATGAGGATTTACGTGAGAAATTATTCCAGCTGAGTATGTGACTGAGCTTGGAAATGCTCTTAAAAATGCAAGAAATCAAAGACTCCCAGATTCAATAAAAAAAATTAACTTCAAATAAGCTTTCTGGAGTCATCCTTAAGACCTTTTATGTTCACTTACTTATGGATCTTGAGCAACAGATACCTTCTGTATTAAACAGGCAGTTTTGTCACTATTTCCTGGATCTGCTGGCGGTTTATGACAACACTGCTGTTCGACAATTAGGGATACTCATTCATCTGTTCCCAGGCAAACATTATGCATAAATAAATACTGAATTTTCAATTCATTATTTCTCTTCTTGGAGAAGGTGCAAAGATGTCATATTGTTTGATTTATTTGCAACGGCTTGCACATAGTTCTCTGTAATGGTTCACCATTTCCAAAATGGAAACTTCTCCATTCCCTTCTGGAAATCCCAGAAACCCTACAACAACAATGTACATTTCTATGATGCCCATGATTGAACAATGACACAGATTCCACAGGAAATGCACACAAGATGGCCCTGATTGACTGTGAGCTGTATGAACTTGAGTTAACATAGCCGCTCCAATAGAAGCCTAATTAGCTGTATTCATGAGGTTAATCACATCTTGTACCAGCACAGAGAAAGCACAAAAGGCAACTGTGAGAATGATGTAAGCTTCACAGCGAGCATCTAGTTGATAAAGTCAATGTAACTGCCAGTTGCAGCCTCACAGCTCATCTCCCTCGAGCTATCATCTGCTGGAGGTGCAGTAAACAGAACAAGAGTAGGCCATTCAGCCTTATTCCCAGCCCAACATTCAATATTATCATGGCCAAATGAACATTTCAATGCCTTTTAACCATTTTATCCTACTAATGTTGCAGGGAGATTTGCTAGTACCACTTAGGAGGGTTTAAACTAGTGTGACAGGACGACGGGAAACAGAGCATTAGGTCAGCATGTGGAGTGATTGAGGAGAAGGTCAAGGTAAAATTAACTAAGTTTAATGGGAAGAACAGATAGGGAGAGGTTACTGAACACTGTGGGACTGATGGCCTGAAGTGTATGTATTTTGATGCGAGAAGTATAACAGATAAGACAGATGAGCTTACAGCATGGACTAGTACAGGGAACAACAGTGTTGTAGCCATTACTGAAACAAGATTGATAAAAGGACAGGCCAGGCAGCTCAATGTTCCAAGATTTAGATGCTTCAGGCATGATAGACAGACATAAAAGGGTGGGGTAGTTGCATTATTTATTAAGGAGAATGTGACAACCGTACTAAGACATCTTGGAGGGCTCATCTAGCTCGATCATATGGGTAGGACTTTAACACCATAAGAAAGGAGCAATCACTATGAAGTGATTACAATGTAGACCTCCCAATAGCCAGGAGGAGACAGAGGAATAGATACATAGGCAGATCATGGAAAGATGTAAAAATAACAGGATTGTCATAGTGGGTGACTTTAACTTCCTCAAGGTTGACTGGGACTCCTTTGATGCCAGTGGGCTTAGATGGGACAGAATTTGTCAGGTACTTCCAGGAAGGATTCTTGAAACAACATGTACATATTCCACATAGGAAAGGGGCCATACTGGACCTTTTTTTACCTGGCCAGGTGATCAAAGTTTCATTTTGGGAACAGTAATCATAATTCCGTATGTTTTAAGATGGTTATGGCTAAGGATAAGAATGGTCCTTGGGTGAACATGCTGGCGGAAGGGTAGCAATTGGGGGAAGGCTAGCAATAACAGTATTCGGCAAGAACTGGAGAAATTAGATAGGGGGTGACTGTTTGAGGATAAATCCAAGTCTGATATGTTCGAATCTTTTAAAGGCCAGTTGATCAACATTCAGAACCAGCATGTTTCTGTAATGATGGCAAGATTTAGAATCATAGAATTCCCACAGTGTGGAAGTAGGCCATTTAGCCCATCAAGTCACACTGGCCCTCCAAAGAGCAAACCACCCAGACCCACCTCCCTACCCTATCCCTGTGACCTGGTATTTCCCATGGCTAACTCACCTGGCCTGCACATCTTTGGCACGTGGGAGGAAACCAGATCACCTGGAGACAACCCACACAGACGCAGGGAGAATGTGCAACCTCCACACAGACAGTCACTCGAGGGTAGAATCAAACTCAAGTCCCTGGCACTGGGAGGCAGCAGTGCTAACCACTGAATAATATTTAGGAACTCTGGATGACAAAAGACATTGAAAGTTTAAAAATAAAATGGAAGCTTATGTAAAGTTTAGGAAATTGAAACCAGAAAAAGCAATTGATGAATATAAAGGAAGCAGGAAAGAACTTAAACAAGGAAGGCCAAAAGGGGCCATAAAGTGTCCTTGGCAAATAGGATTAAGGAGAAACACAAGGCATTTTATACATATTTTAGAAGTAAGAAAGTAGTGAGGAAAAAGCAGGTCCTTGCAAGGACAACAGAGGGAACTTTTGTGTGGAGCTCAAGGAAGAGAGTGAGGTATTTAATAAATACTTCGCGTTGGTATTGCCTGAGGAGAAGGAGATGGACAATGGTAAGCTGGTTATGCTGATATTCTAGTGTAGGTAGTTGGAGGTGGTAGCCTAGTGGTATCGTAGCTGGACTGTTATCCCAGAAACCCAGATAATATTCTGGGAACCCGGGTTCGAATCCCACCATATATATCTGGAATTAAGAGCCCAATGATGTCAGGAAAAACCCATCCTGTTCACTAATGCCCCTTAAGAAGGGAAACTGCCATCGTTACCTGGCCTGGCTTGCTGTGACTCCTGACCCACAGCAATGTGGTCGACTCTTAACTTCCCTCTGGGTAATTAGGGATGGGCAAGAAATGCTGCTTGGCCAGCGACGGCCTCATCCCACGAATGAAAAATGTTGGTATTATGAATGAGGTGGTGCTGGGTGCCTTGAAAAACATTAAAGATAGATAAATCTCCAGGGATGATGGGGAGGTGATGACCTAATGGTATTATTGTGAAACTATTAGTCCAGAAACTCAGTTCAAATTCTGGGGACCTGAGTTCGAATCCTACTGCAACAGATGGTGGAATTTGAATTCAACAAAAAATATCTGTAATTAAGACTCTCCTGATGACCACGACACCTTTCTCAGTTGTTGGAAAAACCTATCTGGCTCACTTACATCTTCCAAGGAAGGAAATGTACTGTCCTTATCTGTAGTTGACTCTTAATTGCCCTCTGTTATGGCCTAGCAAGCCACTTGGTTGAATCAATCGCAACAAAATCTTCAGAAAGAAATGAAGCTGGATGGACCACATCAACAACTCAGGCACCTGAAATGACAAAGGCAGAAACAGCCCTGTCCCTTCTGCAATGTCATCCTTACCAAACTCTGAGGGCTAGTGCCAAAATTGGGAGAGGTCTCTCACACACTTATCAAGCAACTCACAGAATCATACCTGACAGATGTCCCAGATACAACCACCACCATCCCTAGAAATGTACTGTCCCACTGGCAAGACAGACCCAGCAGAGGTGATAGTACAGTGGTAGGGAGGGAGTTGCCCTGGGAGACTTCAATATCAATTGTAGACCCCATAAAGTCTCATGGCTTTGGATTAAACATGGAGAAAAAACCTCCTGCTGATTACCATGTTTCAACTTCCCTTGGCTGATGAACCAGTACTCCATGTTGAACAACACTGGGAGGAAGCACTGAGGGTGGCATGGGTGAAAAGTGTAGCTCAAATGTCCACCACCAATAGTGGCTCAGTAGGAGCACTACATTCAGTAACCAGGTTTTAGCCCAACAAGTTTATTTGAAAGCACAAGCTTTTGGAGCGTTGCTCCTTTGTCAGGTGAAGACTTGGACAGATCTAGCAACTCAGAACTGGGCACCCATGAGGCACAGTGGGTCAACACAATCTGCAGTCCCATGGTCTGGCATATCCCTCCTCAACTATTACCATCAAGCCAGGGGATCAAACCTGGTTCAATGGAGAGTGCAGAAGAGTATGCCAGGAGCAGCAACTGGCATACCAAAAAATGAGATTCCAACCTGGTGAAGTTACTAAACAGGGCTAGATGTACGCCAAGCGAGTGATTGACAGAACTAAGTGGTCCCACAACCAATGGATCAGATCTAAGTTCTGCAGTCCTTCCACATCTAGTCATGAATGGCAGTGGACAATTAAACAACTCACTTGAGAAGGGCACTCCACAAACATCCTCATCCTCAATGAAGCAAGAGCCCAACACATCAGTGCTCCCCTAGCTAAATTTATGAATAAGAGCAGCACGGTGGCTCAGTGGTTAGCACTGCAGCCTCACAGCACCAGGGACCCGGGTTCAATTGCAGTCTCAGGAGACTGTCTATGCGGAGTTTGCACATTCTCCCCATATCTGCGTGGGTTTCCTTCGGGTGCTCCGGTTTCCTCCCACAATCCAAAGATGTGCAAGGTAGATGGATTGATCATGCTAAATTGCCCGTAGTATTCAGAGATGTTTGGGTTATATGTGGGGAAATGTAGGGGAAAGTGTCTGGGTGGAATGCTCTTCAGAGGGGCAATTTGGGCTTAATAGCCTGTTTCCACACTGTAGGGATTCTATAAACTGTTCCGATATAGTTACAACACTGCCATCGACCCAACAATGTGAAAAATTGGCTAGGTAAGTCCTGGACCAAATAAGTAGGGCAAATTCAACGAAGCCAATTACCGCCCCATCAGTCTATTCTCGATCATCAATAAAGTGATGGAAAGGTGTCAACAATAGTGCTATCAAGCAGCACCCGCTCAGCAATAAACTGGTCAGTGATGCCAAGTTTGGGTTTCGGCAGGTCCACTCAGCTCCTGAATTCATTACAGCTTTGGGGTGAATATGGACAAAGGGGCTGAATTCTCAGAGATGAGGTGAGAGTGACAGTCCTTGATATCAAGGCTGCATATGACTGAGTGTGGCATCAAGCAGCCTGAACAAAACTGGAATCAATGCGTTTCAGGGGGAAATCTCTTCACTGGTTGAAGTATTACCTCGCACATAGGAAGATGATTGTCGTTGCTGGAGGTCAGTCATCTCAGTTCCAGTGCATCTCTGCAAGAGATCCTCAGGATAGTGTCCTAGGTCTAAACATCTTCAGTTGTTTCATTAATGACCATCCCTCCATCAGAAGGTCAGAAGTGGGGATGTTTGCCGATGATTGCACAATCTTCAGCGCCATTCACAACTCCTGAGATACTGAAGCAGTCCATGTTCAAATGAAACAAGATCTGGACAATATCCATACTTAGGCTGACAAGTGGCAAGTAACATCCACATCAAACAATTGCCAGAAGTTCCGCAACTGCCTGTAATGGATGAGTTATATGATGAACCTTCTTGGATGGAATCCCAGCTGATCTGCTCATAAATGGAAAGCTCATGTTATTGCTTCATGACCTTCTCCATCTATACTGCAAAGTGAACTCTGTTGTACAGAAGCAAAAATTATTACACTAGATATAAATAAAGGTAACATAGGACACTTCAACACCTCGACATATCTCACTTTTATGTGTCACTGGAAAAGCCTTTGCTTGGGTTGTACTTAAGAGGTCTCATCTACTTGTATCTAGAAGAACAGAGGTGCTTTCATGTTGGCAGATCTACCATGCACATGATTTTTTCCATACATCAGGTATGGTTGAACAGGGCATGGATATTACTGAACAGAGATTCATGTCGCTCAAGCTTCTCGTCCTGCACTCATCAGTTCAAATGCAAGAATTCTAAATTTCAAATTATTACAATAATTGACACCCAGAGAAAAGGGTACTAATTGTTTGGCAAGCCAACTGTGATTGTCCAAGATACTGCCATAGTGAAAGCAACAGGAAAATTACAGGTACTTGAACTGGATTTCTGAACCTCACTGTCAATCTAGTGTGTAGTTGTGATAGCTCTCAATCTGGTCACTAGTGATGTATCTGTTTCATCCTCTTCTGTCTTTGAAGAGAAAAATCTAATAGCTCTTTGTTTCTCATCACCACAGGTAATGTTTGAATCTTATGAATGATTATGAACTGACAACTGTGGATACTGGTCGTCCTGTCACTATTGGATCATTGGTATCCATCAGGTTTCGGAAATACAAAATGAACATACATATTGGTACTGCAGTGTGATTGTCCAACTTTTACTTTCTTTATGCACTCACAAGATGAAGGCATCGCTGGCTAGGCCAGCATTTATTGCCCATCACTTAATTGTCCAGAGGGTAGTTAAGAGTCAACCATATTGCTGTGGGTCTGGAGTCACATGTAGGCCAGACCAGGTAAGGATAGCAATTTCCTTCCCTAAAGGACTTTAGTGAACCAGATGAGTTTTTCTGACAATCGTCAATGGATTCATGGTCATCATTAAACTCATAATTCCAGATTTTATTTGAATTTAAATTCCACCACCTGCCATGGCAGGATTCGAACCCAGGTGCACAGGACTTTATCTGGATCTCTGGATTAACTGCATGGAATTAAAGACTAATGTATACTGCGAGATAGGTTGTACCTTGAAATGCCACTTGTTGGGTACAGTGCACCAAACCAGTGAGACCTGGTCTATCATGCCTACCCAGAACTTTTCCTGTGATCCTTCACATATCTGCAAAGCACACGGCACCAAATTATGATTTCAAAAGCCAAACTCCGGAACAAGATCCATGTAGTGAGCAATGTGATTCAACACCACAATGATGGCAGCATGGAAAACAATCCAAATATACACAAACATCAACAAAGTGAACAATTAGCAACCTGAAAAACAACCTTCAGAAGATGATGAAGCCTTTCACATTGTCAATCTGACACACCACATCAACAGCACAAGATGATCAGACATTTTTGTGACAATCAACAAAATGCCTTCAAAAGCAGGCTGATGCGTTCTGAAAGCCAATATTTATACTGGAGCTAGTGCCAATATATCATTGCTACACATCCTAAAAGATATGTAGTCAACAAGTGGCATTCCACGGTATAACTCCTTGCAACCATCTCACGGTATCCCACTTCTTGGAGGCATCAAAGCACTGGCATGTGATCGACTACATCATTGACTGATCCAGAGACCTAATGGATATTCTCATTACCAAAGTGATGACCAGTGCTGCTTACTGCTGGATAGACTACTGGCTCATCTGCTTCTCAATATCCAACAAATTGCACCAGAAGAAGCTGAGGATGAAGAAACAGTTCAGGAAAAAGCTCAGCGTCGACCAGCTTCATGAGCCAAACAGACGAGCAAACTTCCAATGTCTTCACCAAAATCTCTATTTTAACACAGTGATGGAAATCTGGAAAGAAATGAAGACAACCTCATCTCAAACTGTGAAGAAGCTATTGGCTAAAGATCAGGAAATACCAAGGAACAGGAATACTGGTTTAATGAGAATGACCGCATCATCCAAGGCCTCATCGACAAGGAAGAGAAAAGCTCTCTGTGCCTGGCAAAACAATATCGTCATCGAGGCAAAGATTGAAAACTTACCAAATAGCAATGGCAGAGTTACAAAAAAGAACTGGGAAAATCAAGAACTGAAAAAAACTAGGGAGTTGCAACAGCTTACTGACAAGCACATCACCTAGGGTTTCTGCAGAATAGAACCCATAGAATCTCACAGCGTGGAAACAGACCATTTGGCCCAACAAGTCCACACTGATCGTACAAACAGCATCCCATCCAGATTCACCCCCCTACCCTATCCCTGCACTTCCCATGGCTAATCCACCAAACCTACACATCCGTAGGCACACTGGGCAATTTAGCATGGCCGGTCCACCTAACCTGCATGGCATCAAGTTACAGTTACCAAAAGCTGGAGTCTGGAACAAGACCATGTAGTGAGCAACATGATTCAACACCACATAACATGATGGCAGCATGGAAAACAATCCAAATACACACAAACATCAACAAAGTAAACAATCAGCAAACTGAAACACAACCTTCAGAAGATGACTAAGCCTTTCATAATCTTTGGAATGTGGCTGGACCTGAAACATTAACTCTGATTTTTCTTCACAGATGCTGTCAGACCTGCTGAGCTTTTCCAGCAAATTCTGTCTTTGTTTCTAATATACGGACCAACACCTTTGACCTCAAACTGGTACAGAATAAGGATGGAATCCTTTTGAGACATAGAGTAACATCAATCACCGATGAGGAGAACAGTTCAAAGAACTCCTAAAATTCGAAACAATTGTTGACAAAGATGTGTTTGAAAAAAATTCCCCAACTCTACATCAAAGATGATTTTGAGCTTCCACCTAGAGTGCCAGATGTTGAAGCTGCCACTAGACAATTTGCGAAGTTGGATAGAGTATTTGTGTATTGGGAGGCAGCAAGTTAGAATTTAGTGTTGATAAAATACTGGGGCTGGGGATGGGGGGGGTGGGGGGGGAGCATTGCATGGTCCCTTTAAAGGATCATGTGCTTTCTCTGTGCTTAGAGATTTAAAATGGATGCCTCTGCAGCTTGAGAGTTTGCAAGTATGCAGAGAGCACCTGAATTGAAACATTTGCATTGAAAGGCCGTACAGTTAGCAGGCAAAGCAGAAGTTGTTACCATAACAACAGACTTTTGAATTTAGCCAATCAATTCGACATGGTGGCTCAGTGGTTAGCACTGCTGCTTCACATCTACCATGCACATGATTTTTTCCATACATCAGGTATGGTTGAACAGGGCATGGATATTACTGAACAGAGATTCATGTCGCTCAAGCTTCTCGTCCTGCACTCATCAGTGCAAATGCAAGAATTCTAAATTTCAAATTATTACAATAATTGACACCCAGAGAAAAGGGTACTAATTGTTTGGCAGGGACAAGCATATCACCAGGGACCTGGGTTCAATTCCACCCTCAGGCGACTGTCTGTGTGGAGTTTGCATGTTCTCCCTGTGGGTTGCCTCTAGGTGCCCCAGTTTCCTCCCACAATCCAGAGATGTGCAGGCTAGGTGGATTGGCCATGCTAAATTGCCCATAGTGTTCAGGGATGTGTAGATTAGGTGGGTTATAGGGGTCTGTCTAAATCTAAATCCTGGACGAGCCCCCAATCTGTTATAATGCAGACAATAACCACCCCTGCCTCTGAGAACTAAAACCAAAACACCCAAACAGGAGCACCTTGCCCCATATTCTGTAAAAGGAGTGTGAAAAATGGTGTAATCTGCTTTTCAGTGACTTCTAGTAGTTAAATAAATCCCTGACACTCACTTTAAAATCAACAAGTAATAATTTATTTATCTAACTCTAACAGTGAACAAATTAACTAAACTATTAACAAACAGAATAAATCCCTTCTAACTACTAACTATTCCTGAATAAGGCAAGATTCTAATGGTATGCAGTTCCAATAAATAAAAGTACCACTTATATAAAAAGAAATAGAATTTGATCTGTCAGAATTACAGCCAGGTTACCTATCTTCCAGGATGTTCTGTGACTTCTCCCTCAATACTTCTGTCAGGAATATTAACTAGTTGCACCATTAGTACTGTTGTTATTTAGGTGGTGCTTTCTCTGAGGCATAGAAGAGGCTATGAGTGACAACGGTTCTCTCTTGATAGCTGAGGGCTATTAGCTCTGGCAGATGGCAGCTCACTCTGGAGTCTTTGTCTGACTGCCCTCTTCTTTTTATAGTCATGATGACATATCAATATTCCTTACAACAGGATTGGTCCAATGTTGGCAAAACCATCAGACTGTAATGTTTTTGGAATCTGAGTGCCTGGTTCAAATTTTCATAGAATCCCTACAGTGTGGAAACAGGCCATCTGGCCCAACAAGTCCACACTGACGATCAGAGCATCCCACCACCCCCCCTCAACCTATACCTCCCTGAACACTACGGGCAATTTAGCATGGCCAATCCACCTAACCTGCACATCGTTGGACTGTGGGAGGAAACCAGAGCACCCGGAGGAAACCCACACAGACATGGGGAGAATGTGCAAACTCCACACAGACAGACAACCCGAGGCTGGAATCGAACCCGGGTCCCTGGCGCTGTGAGGCAGCAGTGCTAACCACTGAGCCACTGTGCCACCCTAAGATGGAAGTGATGATGAGCGAACTCATGGTAGCCAACAGCCTGGTAGGCATTTATACAAATATGTGCAGACATTACCAAAGTTTGATGAAAAAGATGTAGAAGCCTTTTTCATTTCCTTTAAGAAATTGGTTGAACAGATGAACTGGCTGAAGACTGTGTGAGTAATGTTAATTCAGACCAATTTGGTAGGCAAGGCTAGTAAGGTGTTTGCAGCGCTCAGAGGAGGCTCTGAGGAAGGGTCACCAGACCCGAAATGTTAACAATGTTTTCTCCTTCACAGATGCTGCCAGACCCTGCTGAGCTTTTCCAGCAACTTTGATTTTGTTCCTGATTTACAGCATCTGCAGTTCTTTCGGTTTTTATGTCAAAGGAGGTGTCAGGAGAATATGAAGAAGTAAAAAAGACTATTTTGAGTGCCAATTAATTGATACCAGAAGCATATAGACAATGGTTCAGAACTGTAAGAAAGGAACCAGGTCAAAATTATATTGAGTTTGAAAGAATTAAACAAAGCAACTTTAATGGATGAATGAGAGGATATGAGAGAATGAGAGGAATGAGAGAATCTGAGATAACAAGGTGTAGAGCTGGATGAACATAGCAGGCCAAGCAGCATAAGGGGAACAGGAAAGCTGACGTTTCGGGTCTAGACATTTCATTTCTGAAGAAGGGTCTAGACCCGGAACGTCAGCTTTCCTGCTCCCCTGATGCTGCTTGGCCTGTTGTGTTTATCCAGCTCTACACCTTATTATCAGGTATGTCATGTGAACATGCTGAAACCATACTATGACAAGGAAATGGAACTAGAGAAACAGATATTAGTCACTGCCTTGTAGAGTGAGAAATAAAATCCAAATGATTTGGATTTTGATGTGCTTCAGAATAAATTGAATAATGAGGAAGTCCTTAAGGAATAGGATAGGATTGTGAGCTATCTGTCCCAGGAACAGAGAACTAAACTGAAAGACTTGTTACAGTTTTATGAGGACTAATGTAGAAATAGAATGGGGAGGACTAATGCCATAGTTCATGAGGTTAGCATAGGGAATGCTGTTCCAATAAAAGTACATTCCTACAGGCTTAATCCTTTCAAAGCAGCACAGGCTCAGAAGGAAATGGAAGTGATGCTCTAAGAAGATATCATAGAGAAGAATCAAAGCAAGTCGAATTCGGCGACTGTGTTGGTTCCCAAACCTGATGGCACTCAACGATTCTGCATAGATTATTGGAAGGTCAACGTTCTGACCAAATATGACCCATACCCAATTCCAAGGCTGGACAATTGTGTGAAAAAAGTAGGACAAGCCACTTACATCACAAAGTTGGACTTACTTCGTGGTTCCTGACAAATACCTTTGTTGGAGACAGCAAAAGAAGTTTCTCATTTTGTAACCCCCAATAGGCTATATCAATTTAAGGCAATGCCCCTTGGAATGAAAAATGCATCAGCCGCTTTTCAAAGGCTTATGAACAGAGTTGTTGCAGGATTGACTAATTGCGCTGTCTACATATATGACTTAGTGATTTTTAGCCATTCGTGGAGAGATCACATGGCAGAGCTCTTTGAGAGATTATGGAAGGCAAAGTTGGTCATAAACTTGGCAAAGGAGGAAGCAACATTCTTAGGGCACATCGGATACGGACGGATGACACCAAGGAACATGAAGACAAAGGCCATTGAGGAATTTCCAAGATCATCCTCAAAGAAGAAAGTTCGATGATTTTTAGGACTGAGTGGATTCCACAGGAAATTTGTACCAAACTTTAGTAGCGTAGTGGCACCACGCACCACGATTTGTTAAGAAAGAACACAAAATTTTGGTGGACAGAGTGATGCCAGGAGGCATTTGAAAATTTAAAAGCAGTGTTAATCACTGCACCAGTTTTAGTCATGCCAAACTTTTTCAAACCCTTCAAAGTCACCATCGATGCAAGTGGCGTAGGTGTCGGACCTATGTTGTTACAGGAGAATGATTGTGGAATTGAAAGGCCAATTGGTTATTTTTCAAAAAAAACTCAATATCTACTATAAAAAGAAAGCAACCATTGAAAAAAGAGTTATTGAATTTGCTAATGGTCTTACAACATTTTAATATTTATCTTTTAAACCATACATCAGAGACAATTGTGTATACCGATCACAATCCTTTGACATTTCTAGAAAGATTTAAGGATAAGAACACCAGATGATTTTGTTGGAATCTGATTTTACAAGCATTTAATTTACAGATTGTACATGTTGCTGGTCATGAAAATATCATCGTGGATGATTTATCGAGTGTTTGAAGGAAAAATGCTAATATGAGGTAGAAATGGTAGTGTTCAATGTTATATATAAATAGTTTTGATATGCATTGTGTAACAGTAGATTAATGGGCTATGGATCTAGTACCATAATGGAGTTAAGGTTCAAAACAAAGAAAAAATGAAGCCATCTTTTCATAATTTTTTTTATCTTAAGGGTGTTGGATTGGGAGGCAAGAAGTTAGAATTGATGATGGTAATGTGCTAAGTGGGGAGCATTGCATGGTCCTTTTAAAAGATGTGTTTTTTCTGTGCTTAGAGATTTAGAATGGAAGTGAATTGAAACATTTGTATTGAAAGGTCATACAATGGGCAGGCCAGCAGCAGTTTTATTTTTTACCAAGTGAACAGGTTTTGAATTTAGCCAATTTGAACCAGGTACTTAGATATCAAAAAACTATTAAATTTAAATCTGATGGTTTTGACAACATAGGACCAATCCTATTGTAAGGAATATTGATATGTCATCAAGGGTATAAAAAGGGGGCAGTTGAACAAAGACCCCAGAGCTAGTGCCACCTGCCAGAGCTAATGGCCCTCAGCTCTCAAGAGAGAATCGTTGGCTCCGCAGCCTCCTCTATACCTTAGAAAAAACACCATCTAAATAAAAACAGTACAAATGGCACAATTAGTTAATATTCCTGACAGAAGATTTGATGGGGAAGGCACAGAACATTCCAGAAGATACATAACCTGGCTGTAAATTCGAGAGACCAAATTTTTTTTTTATTATGTAAGTGGGACTTATTGTAACAGCATACCATTAGAATCTTGCTTTATTTGGGAATAGTTAGTCGTTCAGTTTGTTAATAGTTTAGTTAATTTGTTCTCTGTTGGAGTTAGTTAAATAAATTGTTACTTGTTGATTTTAAAGTGAATGTCAGGGATTAATTTTATTTAACCAATAGATGTTACTGAAAAACAGGTTATACCCCTTTTATTGATTATGGGGCGAAGTGCTCCCCTTTGGGTGTATCGGTTTTAGTTCTCAGTTGGGGGGCGCGGTTTGGAGGTCCACCTCCACTTTATGAAAGATGGAAAAGCCACACCTGGAGATGGGAATTCTATGTAGATTTTCAAACTTGGAGGAGCAGAGCTTACTCGACAAATGTTCTTGAAAATCGGGAATAAAGAACAAAACCCTGCCAATTTCAGGGATCCTGCCATCACCACTGTCTTCAGGAAAGGAGACAAGGTGGATGATGGGAACTTACCACAGAATCTTCCCACTTTCTATTGCAAGGAAGATCATCACTCAAATGCCCTGAGGAATGCCTTCCTGAAAGCCATATGGCTTCTGACCATACAGTGGAGCTATGGACATGATTTTTACTGCTCAACAACTCTGTGACAAATGCCAGTAACAACACCAACCAAGCTACGCTACCTTCATTGATCTTACGATGCCTTTTGACTCAGTCAGTCAGCAAGTGCTATAGAAGAACCTGTCAAAGGTAAGCAGCCCAGTGAAAATCATCATCATCCTCCATCTCCTCCACGACAAGATATTGGCAGCAGTCCTCAATTATGGCAATATGTCAGAATCCTTTGAGTGAAGACAGGGGTCAAGCAGGGATGTGTCATTGCCCTCACCCTTTTCTTCATCTTCATTGTCAGTATTCTTTAACTTGTCAAGAACAAGATTCCTATTCCTCCTGCAGACACTTTTTAACCTCAATTTTCTTCTATGAAACTACTGTCGAATATTCCATCCTCCCCCCCCTCCAAAATGGACGTTGACGAAATAGTGCTTTTCCAGGTAATGGTGACATCACTAGTTTGCTTTCCCTTTCAAGTTCATTTCGCAGCCATTCAAAATCACTGTACCTTCTGACACATGATTCCTTCCACTTGAATACTGGAAGAATACTCTTGATCTGGATCTGGTAGGTGGTGTAACTGGATGAAATCCAAGAAGAAAACTATGCCAACCTCACTTGTGGAGCTTCAGTATTCGATTGACAATGTCATCTCTGCTCTCTCAGAAGACAGTCTTCCAGCCTCGCTTAATGCCTTCGCAGAAGCATACCAATGAATTAGTCTCAGTCTCAATATCAAGAAGACCCAAATTCTTTACCAACCCATCCAAGATCAGGTTCTGGTCCACCCCTTTATTAAGAATCATGACAAATTCCTCCCAAGCACAGAACATTTCCCTTACCTGGGAACATAGAACATAGAACGTAGAACAGTACAGCACAGTACAGGCCCTTCAACCCACGATGTTGTGCCGACCTATTATCTTACTAAGATCAATCTACCCTGCATATCCCTCCATTTTACTATCTCCATGTGCCTATCCAAGAGTCGCTAAAAAGCCTCTAAAGTATCTGACTCCAATACCACTGTCGGCAGCGCATTCCACACGCCCACCACTCTCTGTGTGAAGAACCTACCTCTGACATCTCCCCGATACCTTCCTCCAATCACCTTAAAATTATGCCCCTTTGAAATAGTCATTTCTGCCCTGGGAAGCTGCCTCTCATCTAAGGCTGACACTGATGTGGAGATTCAACATTGCATTTAATCTGCGATCTCCACGAAAAGATGAGAGTTTTTGAAAACCATGACATTGATGCTGATACAGAGATCATTGTATATAAGACAGTTATCCTTTCAACTCTTCTATTTGGCTCTGAAATTTGGATTACGTATAGATACCACCTCAAGACCCTTGCTAATTACCATCGAAGTTAATTTGAGACGGAGTCTCATCATCAGCTGAGAGGACAGGCGTACTAACATCAGCACCCTTGAAGTGGCTTATAGCATCAGCATTGAGGCCATGATCATCCAAAACCAACTCCACTGGGCCGGCCATGTGCTCAGGATGCCTGAATTCCAACTGCTGAAGCAAATCTTCTTAACCCAGCTCAAGGAAGGCACTCAAATGAGAGGAGGACAAAGGAAGCATTTCAGAAACTCCCTGAAGACTTCCCTAAAGAAATGCAACTTAGATGCCAATGCATTGGAGACCCACATTCAGAGAAACTAATATGGATGGTAGTCGTATATTGAAAGGACACAATTCAAATAAACTGGAGAAGAGAATGCCAACAATCTCAATTCCATGGACCACTTGTGCCTTGTGTGTTTGGAGATGGGAATCTAGAGATTGGGCTCATCAGTCATGCAATGACCTAAAGAACGGACAACCAGAATTTCCTGGTTGAGTGAGTGATTGCCAATGAATTGTCTGACATCTAGAATCACCTTTGTTATTTGACTCTGTTGCTTGTCAGGTCAATAATATGCTTGTGGCTAATTGATCAGAAATGCACAAAGCACTCCAAATAACTATCACCAGGATCTCATACAGGAATAGTGCAGCTTTATACTAATTGGAATGTAATAGATCTTCATTCAATCCCCACTATAATTATAGTCATATAGCCATACAGCACAGCAAGAGACCCTTCGGTTCAACCGACCAGGTATCCCAAACTTAACTAGTCCGGTTTCTCTGTGTTTGGTCCATATCCCTCTAAACCTTTCCTATTCATTTAACTGTCTAAATGTCCTTTAAATGTTGAATTTTACCTGCCTCTACCACTTCTTCTGGCAGCTCATTCCGTACATGCACAAGTCTCTGTGTGAAAAAGTTGACACTCAGGTCCATTTTAAATCTTATACATTTAGACGTAACTTCAGTCATCAACGGATCTTCAAACAAGTTGAAACATGACAAGGCCCAGCAGTTTCGGCAACGCATGCGATCACTGAAGTGTAAAGTCACCATTAATCATCAGGCTTTTGTTCAGACTATTTACAAAATCAATTTCCGTTTTCTGTTTTCAACAATAGATGGTGATTTTTAGACATTTCAGTGTGTGTTTGTGATTGCAGTTGTTGAATGCGCAGAATTACACTGACAAGCAATTTTGGACTGGCAGTCACGCTTGCACCGTGGGACACTGGTACTGAATGCCACATATATCATTACACAGGGCCGAGGAAATATGAACATGTACACACATTGTGCCTATTTTAACTCAACAAAATAGATAACAACCATCTGCTGGTAAATTTAAGTCAAACTGCTTGTTCTAAAATTTAAACAAAACTTGGCAATTAACTGTCAGTCAGCATGAATGGATACAGACTCAATAGTTACACTTACTGCTAAGCATTCAGCACACTCACATGGTAAATGTCGGCTTTGCCCTTCAAATTAGTATCCTTTCAATTGTCCTGACGAGTGCAAGATGAAAAGCTTCTACAATATGCAACTTTTTTAAACAATAGTCAAGCTCTATACTACCAAACTATCAAATTGTTTTTATGTTAATGCCCTGAAACTCAGCCTCATTCTGCAGCAATGCATTGTGTAAATTGTGAAAGGTGCAGATGGCTCTAAATTTAAAAAAAAAACAATAAAAACAATCAATGGACAAGATATTTTGAAACAATTTAGCATACTGAAAGAGTTTCAGTAGGGAACATATAAGTGGAAAGTGTCTATTCAGGCAACAATGTCTTTTCATAATCTTGTCTGCAAGGGTCCGATGCCACCATTGTAATTCTGGGATTTACTGTTCCTTCACTATACAGAATGACAGCCCCACCTGCTCAATAAGCAACAAAGCAATGGATTCAAGAATGGTATCACAGGTGGAACAACAACTGCACCAGAAGATTGATGGTGTCACTAAAACAAATCGAATCAGAAGCAGGACAGACTAAAATTGTTCAAGAGATTTAGGAAACTGCAATTCAAGACCAGAAATATCAGTGGTCTTTGGAATTATTTTGTTTCATCATACAATAAGTCACACTGCCAGACTTCTTCATCACATTCAGACACACAAATCAAAAATACATATTTCCTACCAGCTTGATTGGTGGTAATATTGACAGCTGCAAATTGAGGTGGGTGAGGGCTCTGATCTGACACTCCATTCACAGCCTGGATCTCGAAGGTATACTGTGTGTGGGCAAGCAGATCGCTGATGTAAACGTGAGGCTCAGTCAAACCCAACTGACGTGGCACAAACTGCACATTGTCTCCACATCGAGTGCAGGTGCTGCGGCCTGAATTGCAACTCTTACAGATCACATTGTAAACCACATCCTCCCGGCCACCCGTCTCATGAGGAGCAGACCACTCCAAGTTCAGGGATGTTTCATTCACACTGGAGATAACTCCCAATGGGGCTGAGGGTGTCGCTTGGTTAAAAAAAAACAAAAGAAATTACAAGCATTAGAACTAATAAGATGACAATTTATAACCAATACTGAAAACCAAACTTACGAGTCTTTGACCACTCGCGTTAATAAGAAAAAAAGTCTGCAGACTATGTAACATTTCTTCAACCTGTTAACAGTTGCAATCTTTCTGGTTAATGTAGCAAATTTGTTTAGAATAGAGCATGGAGACAGTAAGGTGAGCTGTATATTGGTTTACAAGCTTTGAAGTGGCAGAAAATCCTATCAATATTTCTGTATAAGACTTTTTTTCACCCAGAGAGTGGTGGAGTTAAGTACCCTCACAATATTTAAGAAGCATCTGGATGAATACTTAAATATGCTGCAGGGGATACAGATACAAGGAAAAAATGCCAACTGTCATCCCTGAGGCTTTCAGCATTGAGCGGGTGGGACAGTCAAAATTCCCCTGATCTCTTTCCCTATCAGCTTCTGTAGGTTAAAATGAAATCCGGAGGAGATGCAAAAGCAAGTCATCAGTTGTTCTTTCACTGGGGAAATAATTTTTCTCTGCAGTTTGTAAACTACACTTGTACCTTTTCCCCATTTGTGGAGGACCACAGGAAAGTTGTATTTCTTCCAGCACAATTTTCATATGTAGGTCTGGGTTTTGGAAGCCATTTCAGTAAAACTTCCTTGGAAAATTATTATCTACTCGGAGAAGGCTGCTTAGGAGTTGGGAACATTTTGAATGACAAGTATAAATTGTTTTGACACCTAAAATGTCATTATTAGATGATGTATTGTAATGTAGATGTATTTTTAATGCAGTGATTCCTCATAGGGGTTTGTCCTGCAAAGGTAACATTAACCACTACTGCATAAGTGTTGTCTTGTTTTACAACACTCTTTTCATTTGTTTTTAATGCATTATTTCACCTTGTCCAACTTTAAATGTCCTGTCAGCCTCTTGTTGATAATATACCGTTTTCTTTTAGTTTTCTCATTCTTCTTGATTGAACTGTGAATTGACGTTAGGGTTAGTTGAACTTTGAACGGCTGTGTGTTTCAAAAAGAACAAATGTTTGCTTTTGGGAATATGAGCTGGAAGATAATATAACTTATTTACCGATGTTAAGAATATTGAAGAGGAATTGGCATTGAGTGCTGCTACGTTCACTGCTGGCAGCTGCTTGTATGTTGAGTTGGCCAATCAAAGAAGGACGGATGCTAACCAGCCAACACAGAGAACATTGATTAAACAAAAAAAAGGAAAAAAGGGACAACTGGTTCTGGCCAGCGCAGAGTGATTTTGGAAGCTTTGGGATTGGCTGCTCTGTGTTATACTCTCCCTAGTTTTATATCCAGTTAAAGAATTGTTGGATAAATAATTCCAATTTGTTAAAAGTAAACAGCAAATATCCTTGACAAGGTCCCACATAGGATAAAGAAGATAAAAGCTCATGTGACCCAGCGTAACTTGACAAGATGGATCCAAAACAGAAGATAGCAGGACCCAGGTGTGCAGTGGTGTGGTGTACTACAACAGTCTCTTATTGTTTGTGATATTCATAAATGATGTAGATATGAATGTGAGAGGATTGATAAGTAAGTTTGTGGGTGACAAAAAAGAGTAGCCAAGTAGGTGGTCTTGGGTTACAGGAGGATTGATCAGATGGAATTTAATACTGATAAATGTGAGGTAATGCACTTTGGAAGAAGGAACAATATGAGGGGAGCACTCAGTGAATGGTAAGACATTAGGAAGATCAGAGGAACTGAGGAATATTGGGGTGTTTGTCCACAGATTCCTGAAGATGGCAGCACAGGTTAATAGGGTAATTAAGAAAGGCAGATGGGACACTTGCCCTCATCAGTCATGGCATAAATTATAACAGCTGGGGAGGTCATCTTGGAGTAGTAAAGACCTTTTGGTTAGGCCACAGCTAGAATACTGTGTGTAGTTCTGGTCAACACACTATAAGAAGGATGTGATTGCACTGGAGGGGGAGTGCAAAGGAGATTCACCAGGACGTTACATAGCATAGAGCATTTCAGCAATGAGGGCCAATTCCTCTTCAATATCCTTGGATAAACTCAGGTTGTTTTCTTTGGAGCACAGAAGGTTGAGGGGTGACCTGACAGAGGTGTATAAGGTTATAAGCAACATGGGCATGGTTAATAGAAAGCAGCTTTAACTCTCCTTCGTCGAAAAGGTCAATAATAAGGGGGCATAATTTCAAAGTGAAAGGCAGGAGGTTTACAGGGTATTTTAGGAAAAACATTTTCTCACAGAAAGTGGTGGGGGTCTGGAATGCACTGCCTTTCATAACATGAAAGGCCATGGGCCTAGTACGGGAACGTAGGCATAATGTCAATAGTAGTATATTTTTAGCAGTGCAAAATCAATTGGTTGAAGGGCCTCTTTTGTACTGACAGATGCTAATTCTTCTGGAAGTCTACTGACACTGTTCACTAACAGTGTAGGACTGAAGGTTTTTGAAAATGATGCCATATTTGTATATTAATAATTTAGTTTGTTAAGGGGTGGGGGGGGGGAATGGTGATACTTCAGTTTTATTTTGTCCTTTTTAAGTAAAGTTTTAAGATAGAGGTACTGAGATGTCTATTGAAAACTCAAAGTAAACATCTTGTGAGGCCTTGGGACTTTGCTTTTATTAAAATGTTGGAATACTAGAAGCAGCCCGAATGGGTATGGTCAAGCTCTCACAGAACCACATTTTTAGTTTCTTAGTTTTTCAGTAGCAGTTGCTTCTGGGTCTGTTGCTGCAATACGTTTCTCCCTGCTACACTGACTTTTCTTCATGTTTTCCTCCTGGGCTACTGGGGTTGCATGTGAGACAATCTGTTTTTTCAATTTGCCCTTTGCCAAGGGTATTTGACCAAATGAATTGCATTTGGAACACAGCACCTTATACTTATCTTTAAAATAAGAAAATGTTAGGGTTTAGACTATTTTGATACATTTTGAAGGGGTCTGGTCCATAACAAATGGGATATACAGTATGTGCTTCTGAACAACTCATTATTCAAAGATTGTACAAAGACTTGGCACTATCATTTAAAACTATTTAATTAAACTAGAAAGTTACAAGTCCTTTATTTTCTTTTCATTTATGCCTTAACTGCCTTTGACTGTCTGAGAGAGTGTTGGGTGGGTAGTCTAGCTCGGAGAAAATGGAGTTAAATGATAGATATTAATTAGGTTATCTTATTGTTTAGCTTTATCCTGGCAATGTGACAAAATTAAGAATAAATTGTTAACTTGAACAAAAACTATAAACTTGGTGCCCAAGACCTGTTATTTGTAAAGTCTAGTTGGGAACAATTGAGCAATTACGAAGGTCACTGAATATATTCATTTCACTGTGCTGCAAATCCAGCCATAATGATGTTAATCTGATTTAGCTTGCTAACCCTGTGTCGTAACACGACTCTGTCATAGTTTGTTTAGAAACACAGAATCCCTATACTGTGGAAACAGGCCATTTGGCTCATCAAGTCGTGGCCCTCTGAAGAGAATTTCAACCAAACCCCGACTCTATAATCTACATTTCCCATGGCTAACACACCCAGCCTGCACATTCCTGGACACAATGGGTAATTTAACATGGTCAATCCACCTAACCTGCACATCTTTGGACTGCGGAAGGAAACCAGAGCACCCAGTGGAAACCTAGACAGATACAGGGAGACCGTGCAAACTCCACACAGACAGTCAAACCTGGTGCCATGAGGCCACTTTGCCACCATTGTTTCATGATTCAAATCAACCAATAGTTCCTGTTTTATTAAAAACATCCAGCTATTAAAAGTTGCCCAATGGTCCACCCTTGATACTTATATTGTTGGTATTGCAAACTTTGGACCCAAAGTAGCTACTAGGGATTTATGAACTATAAATTTCCTACTCAAAAACAATGAAACATTTTATTTCCAAAGGTAAATCCATCTGTAATAATTTTCCATCTGTGTATAGTTGCTTTCATTCTTGGTTGGTGTATACACCACAACTCTAAATGTGTCTTTTCTTGATCAATAAAATGACTGATTATCGCCCCAACTCCATAACTTAAAAGGTCAAGCTGTAGTAACTCATGATTTTTTTATATGCATCATAAGTCCCTTGCTGTGGTTTATGTCATTTCCTTTTCATTGCTGTCAACAATTACACTACTGCAAACACAGGTACAACTTCAGGTAGACATTGAGTAATATTGGACTATGCCTTGTAAGGATTTAATCTCTGACCTCTTTTGGTTTAGATCATGGGATGTCATGTCTATGTATTCTTTCTGTACTATAGTCCTGTCATTGATTTTCAGGATAAGATCTGGCTGCACAAAACACTGCCTACACCATTCTAAATTCACACTGGGCTCTTTCAGCCTGTTCAGCATTTTATTTATAATATGAAGGTTCTCTTCCTCTATGGTCGTGGTCAACACATCATCCTGATCACACAAACAAAGCTGCACTTCTTGCAAAATCTTATCCACTGTAACATGGAAGATCGCTGAATACTTCTTAACTGTTGAGGATATTGCTCAGACCACACGAGTAATGCTGTGAATAGCTTTTGGATATACGTGCATTAGATGTTGTTCAGAAATGGCTGATTCTTGGCTCTGTATTAAGTATTGCTTGGTATGATGCCAGAGTCCCATGCCATTTGTGCCACATTTGCTGTGGAGGGAGACAGTGGGTGAGGTGTGTAATTCACTAGTCTCTGTTTCCTACGTGCTCCTTTGTGGCCTGCTTATCTTCCTATTTCATAAAAGCATAATAATGTGGAGAATGGAACGCAAAATAGAAATACAGTGGATATAGCAGCATTTATGGATAGAGTAACAGCAATATAACTCTTCAGGTCGAACACTGACAGAGGCTTTCCTCAGTGTGGAAGGATAGCGCAGCATTATCAGTAGAGAGGAACTGTCTGATGAAGATTTTCTCTTGGAACCCAGGTAAATAAGGCTGGGCAGCTTCCATCAGTTCTCGTATGCATTGAGGCACCCTCTAAATGGCATGTGTCAACTACAATGAGAAGAATATACCAATGAGCTTCAGCACTAGAACGTATCCCTGTTTGGCCCCAGTCAAAGGGTTTTAGTGTCATCTGTTATACCTGACCTTGTCATGGAAGTAGGACGAGATCACACACAGCAGCTTCAGTGGACAGCTGATTTTCTCTAGTAGCTTCAACAGCCTGCCTTTGCTCAGGCAGTCAATGCTTTGGTAAGTTTGATCAAGTTAGTATTTAGTGGGCTTATTTTTCATTGCATGTGTCTTGCAGCTACTGGACTGAAGATCAAGTTGATTGGGAATCTTCCAGTTCTGTATTGTCAGTTAGATATAATTAGTTTGAAAAAATTAAGACTCTATTCCTTGGAGAAAAAGGTTGGAGGAGATTTTATCTAGGTGTTCAAAATTATTTGTGGTCTGGACAGAATAGATAGGGAGCAACTTCCATTGGTTACAGAATTGAGAACCAGAGGAAACAGACTTAAGTCAACTGGCAAAAGTAGCTCTGGACATAGGAAGAGAAACATCTCACACAGTCAATAGTTAGGGTCTGCAATGCACTGCCTGAGAATACGGTGGAAGCAGATTCCATGAAGGCTGTCAAGACGGAGCTAGATTTTTATCTGAAAAGGAAGAATGTGCAGGATTAGAGGTTTAAGGTGGGGGAGTAATGCTAGTTCAATGACTCAGAGCAAGTGCAAACACAATGCTTCTGTAAAAAATGTTATTCTGTGATAGGGAGATAGTAGGAACTGCAGATGCTGGGGAATCTGAGATAACAAGGTGTAGAGCTGGATGAACACAGCAGGCCAAGCAGCATCAGACGAGCAGGAAGGCTGACGTTTCAGGCCTAGACCCTTCTTCAGAAATTTTTCTGAACATCACAGTGTTAAGTGGGATACTGTCAGAACTAGTAACTCAAAATTAGGTATCCGTGAGGCATCATAGATGCAGCAGCAAAATTGCACTCAAATACAATTTGCAATCCCACAGTGTGGCGTATCCCCATTTTACCATTACCATCAATATAGAGGATTCATCCTGGTTCTTTGAAGAGTGCATGAGGGCATGCCAGGAAAAACAGCAGGCATATCTGAAAAGTAAGGTGTCAATCTGGTGAGAATGCCAAACAGCAGTTTGCTATAGATACAGTCAAGTGATTCATGACTAACGTTTCATACTGAAGCTCTGCAGTCCTATCACACCCAGTCAATGAATATTGCCTGCACCATTAAATTAAGGAGGACATTCCACAAACAGGTGATTTTAAAGTAAATAAAAGTAAACAATGGGAGATTGGAGGACTTGAGAGGTGAGAGATACAGAAAAATAACGAGAAAAGATAAAAGGGCTTAATGATAGGGGTAAGGTAACAAGAATGACAAGAAGAGACAGTTTTTATGTTTGTGCAGTCTGTATCAACAAATAAAGCCCAAGTCAGCTAAAACCATGAAAAGACAGATTGAATAGCACTGTTAGTAAGGGAAGAAATAAGTGACAATGAGGAAATAAATTGGTTCTATAAATCAGAAATCAACCAAGGGGTGGAAAATGTTGTTGGGGGCCTAACTATAGGGCCTCAAACAGTAGTGCATGTGTAAACAAAAGGATTAAAGAGGAGATTAGAGGGTACAACTGTAATCATGGGGAATTTTAATCCACATAAAGATTGGACAAACCAAGCAATCAATAATACCCACAGAGAAGAATTTTCTGGAGTTTATAATGGGATCATGTTTTTATAAGACTAATATGTTCAGGAATCAACCAGAGAGCAGGATATCCTTGACTGAGTATTGTGCAATGAGAAAGGATTAATCCTTTATTTTGATGGTCATGGTAAAATGGGGATAAACCAGACCATGAGATTGCAGATTGTGTTTGAGTGCAATTTTGCTACTGCTGATGATCTACAGTGCCTCATGGATATCCAATTTTGAATTACAAGTTCTGACAGTATCCTGCTTAACACTGTGTTAGATCTGCTGTGGAAGAGCGACCATAAAATTATAGATAGTAGGAACTGCCAATGCTGGAGATGCCGAAGCACCTCCCAGTCGCGAACCATTTCAACTCCCCCTCCCACTCCTTGGACGACATGTCCATCCTGGGCCTCCTCCAGTGCCACAACGATGCCACCCAAAGTTTGCAGGAACAGCACCTCATATTTTGCTTGGGAACCCTGCAGCCCAATTGTATCAACGCGTACTTCACAAGCTTCAAAATCTCCCCTCCCCTGACCGCATCCCAACACCAGCCCAGCTCGTCCCCACCTCCCTCACCTGTCCGTCCTTCCTCCTGCCTATCCACTCCTCCCACCTCAACCCCCACACCCACTTCCTACCTACCAGCCTCATTCCGCCTCCTTGACGTATCCGTCCTCCCTGGACAGACCTCTCCCCACCCTAACTCCCCACCTACACTCACCTTTACTGGCTCCATACCCTCTTTGACCTGTCTGTCTCCTCTCCACCTATCTGCTCCTTTATCCATCTTCCATCCGCCTCCCCCTCTCTATTTATTTCAGAATCCCCTTCCCCTCCTCCATTTCTGAAGAAGGGTCCAGACCTGAAACGTCAGATTTCCTGCTCCTCTGATGCTGCCTGGCTTGCTGTGTTCATCCAGCTCTACACCTTGTTATCTCATAAAATTATAGAATTGTTTATTAAAATGAAAAGTGAAAAAGCTGAATCAGAAACTAGGGTCCTGAATCTAAATAAAGGAACCTATTTAACCTTGATAAGCTTGAGGTGATGCACTTTGGAAGAAGAAACAAGATGAGGGAGTATTTAATGAATGGCAAGATATTGGGTAGCTTACAAGAACAGAGGGATCTTGGGATAACAATTCACAGATCCCCGAAGTCGGCTGATCATGTGAATAGGCTAGTTAAGAAGGCAAATGGGACACTTGCTTTCATCAGTTGCACCATAGAGTATAAGAGCAAGAAGGCAATGTTGGAGTTCTATAGAGTGTTGGTCAGGCCACAGCACGAGTACTGTGTGCAGTTCTTCGCCTCACCAGAGGAAAGTTGTGATAACACTAGAGGGGTACAGAGGAGGTTTGCCAGGATGTTGCCTGGGATGGAGAAATTGAGCTAAAAAGAGAGACCAGATAGGCTTAGATTGTTTTCTTTAGAGCAGAGAAGACTGAGGGAGGGCATGATTGAGTTGTATAAGATTATGAGGGGTGTGGACAGGGTGAATAGAGACCAGCTGTTCCCTTTGGTCAGGGGTCAATCACAAGAGGGCATAGTTTTAGGACAAAGGGCAGGAGATTCAGAGGGGATTTGAGACACAACTTTTTCCACTCAGCAGGTGGTGGTAATCTGGAATGCACTGCCTGGGAAGATCGTGGAGGTTGGAAACATTATAACCTTTAAAAAATATTTGTAAAAGTACTTTAAATATCATAACATTCAAGGATATGGGACAAGAGCAGCAAATCAGGATTAGCGCAAGTTTCCAATGATGGATTGGGGAATGTTACTAAAAGGGTGGATAGCTAACATTAAAAAAGGTGAGCATGAATTGCAACAATTATTTATTCCTTTTGGTGCAAAAATAAAGCACGAAAGGACACTCAACCATGGCTTACAAAAGAAACAGGGACAAAATTAGATCCAAAGAGGTGACATATAAAACTGACAGGAAAGGCAGCAGAGCTGAGGATTGAGAGCATTTTAGGATTCAGCAAAAGAGAGAAAAAGCAGAGTATGGCAGTAAACTTGGAAGGAACATGAAAACTGACTGTCCAAATTCCTATAAATATGATGAGAAAAAGACTAGTGAAGACGATATTAGTGAAGATGAGATTAGTGAAGGTTTGGCCTCAATCAGAAATGGGGTAAATTATAATAGTGAATAAAGAAATGGCAGAAGAGTGGAACACACGTTTTGATTTTGTCTTCAAAAATGAAGACACAAATAATTTCCCAGGAATGTTAGGAGACCAGGGATCCACTAAGACAGAGGAATTGAAGAAAATCAGTATTGATAATGAAATGGTGCTGGAGAAATTAATAGGGTAAAGGTTAATGAATTACGAAGACTTGATAATCCACATTCCACAGCATGAAAGAAAGTGGGCTTGGAAATACTGGGTGCATGGTGGTCATCTTCCAAAATTCTATCTGCTTTGGAGTAGCTGGAACAGTTTGGAAGGTGGCAACTGTAACCTAACTATTTAGGAAAGGTGGAAGAGAAAGATTAGAGACTTACAGAAATGTTCATCAAAGATCAGTTGTGTGGAAAATGCGAAAGTCCATTATAAAAGATGCAGGATATTGAACCGTACAGCACAGGAACAGGCCCTTTGGTGCCAAATTAATCACTTCTGCCTGCTGTGGCCCATATCATTCCATTGCTTGCACATT
The DNA here is from genome assembly GCA_024137785.1 of Ginglymostoma cirratum. Classification (NCBI taxonomy): domain Eukaryota; kingdom Metazoa; phylum Chordata; class Chondrichthyes; order Orectolobiformes; family Ginglymostomatidae; genus Ginglymostoma; species Ginglymostoma cirratum. The sequence continues at coordinate 37,390,911 of JAHRHZ010000004.1, read as the reverse complement.
CATTTGCTTACATAAAGTCCCTTAAACATTCTATCTGCCTCTACCACCACCCCTGGAAGCACATTCCAGACTCCTTACCATGGTCTTAAAAAAATACTTGCGCCTCACATCTCCTTTGAACTTTCCCCCTCTCACCTTAAATGCATGCCCCCAGGTATTAGACATTTCAACTCTGGGAAAAAGATTTTTCTTCAACCCTATCTATGCATCTCAACTTTATGGACTTTTATGAAGTCTCCCCTCAGCCCATGCTGCTCAAGAGAAAACAGCCTGCGTTTTTCTAGCCTCTCCTTATAGCTCATATTCTCTAATCCAGGCAGCATCCTGGTAAACCATTTCTGCACCCTCTGCGAAGCCTTCACATCCTTCCTTTAATGTGGTGACCAGAATTGAATTCAATACGCTAAGCGTGGCCTAACGAAAATCTTATAAAGCTGCAACATGACATCTTGACTCTTGCACTCAATTCCCCGACCAATAAAGGCAAACTTGCCATATGCCTTCTTCCACCCTATCTACTTGCATCGTCACTTTCAGGGAGCTATGAACTTGAACCCCAAGATCTCTTTGTACATCAATGTTGTTTAAGGTCCTGCCATTAACTGCAAACTTTTCCTTATATTACAAACAGCAGAGGTCCTAGTATGGCTCCCTGCAGAACATCACTCGTCATGGACTTCCAGCCAGAAAAGCAACCTTCCCCCACTACCCTTTGCCTTCTATGCATAAGCCAATTCTGAATCCAGCCAGCTAAGTCACCATGGATCCCATGCATCTTAATCTTCTGGATGAGTCTACCATGAGGGACCCTGTTGAAAGCCTTACTAAAATCCATGTAGACAACATCCACTGCTCTACCCTTGATCATATTTGTCACCTGTTCGAAAAATTTAATCAAGATAGTAAGACATGACCTGCCCCACACAAAGTCATGCTAACTGTCCCAAATTAGGTCATGCTTTACCAAATGTGTGTAAAGCCCATCTATAAGAATTCCCTCCAATAGCTTCCTAACCAACAATGACAGACTCAGTGGTCTATAATTTCCTGAAAACTGTGATAGCAGAATACTTCAAAATATAGGATGGGTTTATGAAATAGAAATCTTGCTTTATATATCTTCTGGACTCTACAGAGTCATGGGGAGGGCCAGTGAGTTGTGGGCAGTGCAAACATAAAATCTGTGGTTGATTCGCTCACCAAGCTGGTTTGTTAGTTCGCAGACGTTTCATTACCCTGCTGGGTAACATCATCAGTGCAGCCTCCAGTAAAGCCACTGTTATGTTTTCCCACCTGGTATTTAAACGCTGCAGTCCATTGGATTTGATTACCTCATTTGTGGTTTTCCTTTGCAGTGGTGTTTATATAGGGTCTAGTTCTTTGTGTTTGTTGATGGCCTTCTTGGTGGAGAACCAGGCCTCTAGGAATTCCCATGCTTGTCTCTGTTTGGCCTGTCCTAGGATCTTGATGTTGACTCAATTGAACTGCTAGTTCTCCTTATCCGTGTGAATGGAGATGAGTGAGTCGTGTCCTTTTGTTGCTAGTTGGTGTTCATGTACTTTTGTGGCCAGTTTTCTTCCTGTCAGTCCAATGCAATGTTTGTTGCAGTCATTGCATTGAATTTTGTATATTACGTTGGTTTTGTCCATAGTGGGTAAAGGGTCTTTGGTTCAAATTAGCAGTTGGCGTAGGATTGACGTGGGTTTGTGTGCTACTTTGACGCCCAATGGTCGTGGGAGTCTTGTGGTCAGTTCGGATATGTTCTTGATGTATGGTAGCATGATGAGTGGGTTAAGGCATGCAGCATCTTCCTGTTGTTGTTTGTGTGATAGGCATTGTTGGATCCAATTGTTCGGGTATCCGTTGTCCTTAAATACTTGGTGGAGATACTTTTCTTTCTGGCATAGTTCCGGGTTGCTACAGTGTGTTGTCGCTCATTTAAACAGTGTTTTCACGCAACTTCGTTTGTGGGTGTTGGGGTGGTTACTGTTGAAATTCACTACTTGGTCAGTGTATGTGGCTTTACTGTGTACCTTCGTCAAGAATTCCCCATTGTCCCTGGTTTCTACCATGATGTCCAGAAACGGGAGCTGTTCGTTCTTTTCCTCTTCCCTGGTGAATTTGATGCCGGTGAGAGTGTTGTTTATTAGTTAGTATGTCTCCTCTAGTTTGGTCCGTTTGATGATGACGAAAGTGTTGGATCCCTAGTTTGGGTTGGATTTGTATTGGGGTTTGGGTTGGATCCAAACTATGGATCCGAAACATGGGCAACACTTTCGTCACCAAACCTAACACAGTCATCACGCTACCATATATCAAGAACATATCCGAACTGACTACGAGAGTCCTATGACCACTGGGCATCAGAGTAGCACAGAAACACATGCCAACCCTACGCCTACTGCTAACTCGAACCGAAGACCCTTTACCCACAATGGACAGAACCAATGTAGTGGTAGTGGATGGAAAATATTTAACATTCTATTCAGTTACAAATGGTATACCACAAGGATCTGTTCTGGGTCCTCTTCTATTTGTGACTTTTGTAAATGATTTGGTTGTAGGAGTGGAAGGGTGGATTAGCAAGTTTGCAGATGATACGAAGGTGGGTCGAGTTGTGGATAGTACGGAGGGCTGTTCTAGGTTACAAAGGGACATTGGTAGGATGCAGAGCTGGGCTGAGAAGAGTTTAACCCTGAAAACTGTAAGGTGATTCATTTTGGAAGGACAAATTTGAAAGCAGAATACAGGGTTAATGGAAAGATTCTTGGCAGTGTGGAGGAGCAGAGGGATCTTGGGGTTCATGTCCACAGTTCCCTGAAAGCTGCCACCCAGGTGGACAGAGTTGTTAAGAAGGCGTATGGTGTCTTAGCTTTCATTAATAGAGGGATTGAGTTCAAGAGCTGTGAAGTTATGCTCCAGCTATACAAAACCCTGGTTCCGCCACATCTGGAGTATTGTGTCCAGTTCTGCTCGCTTCATTACAGGAAAGATGTGGAAGCGTTGGAAAAGGTACAGAGGAGATTTACCAGGATGTTGCCTGGAATGGAGGGAAGGTCTTACGAGGAAAGGTTGAGAGAGCTAGGGCTTTTCTCTTTAGAACAACGAAGGATGAGAGGTGACTTGACAGAGGTGTACAAAATGATCAGAGGTATAGATAGAGTGGACAGCCAGAGACTTTTTCCTTGGGTGGAGATAGCTATTACGAGGGGGCATAGTTTTAAAGTGAGTGGAGGTAGATATCGGGGAGATGTCAGAGGTAGGTTCTTTACTCAGACAGAGGTAGGGGCATGGAATGCATTGCTGGAGAGGGTAGTGGAGTCGGCCTCATTAGGGGCTTTTAAGCGGCTTTTAGATAGGCATATGGATAACAGTATAAGGTAGGGGTGGAGGTTAGATAAACCTTAGGATTAGGGTAAAAGTTTGGCACAACATCGTGAGCCGAAAGGCCTGTACTCTGCTGTGCTGTTCTATGTTCTATATACAAAATTCCATGCATGGACTGTGACAAACATTGCATTGGACAGACAGGAAGAAAACTGGCCACAAAAGCACATGAACACCAACTAGCAACAAAAAGATACGAACCAATACTCACTCATCTCCATTCACACGGATAAGGAGAGCCACCAGTTCAATTGGGACAACACCAGGATCCTAGGACAGGCCAAACAGAGACAAGCATGGAAATTCCCAGGGGCCTGGTTCTCCACCAAGAAGGTCATCAACAAACATATAGAACTAGACTCTATATATACATCACTGCGAAGGAAAACCGGAAATGAGGTAATCAAATCCAATGGATCGTAAAGTTTAAATACCAGGTGGGAAAACACAACAGCGCTTCATTGGAGGCTGCACTGATGATGTTACCCACCAGGGTAACGAAACGTCTGAGAACTAAAGAACCAGCTCGGCGAGCCACCAAACCACAGCATCCAAAACCTGAGCTACAAATCTACTCAAGAACCTTAGAAACCTAAAATTATTAAATGGTTACAGCAGAGAAAGAGGCCATTTAGCCCATCATGTCTATGCTAGCTCTGTACAAGAGTCATTCACTTGATCCTGGTCCCAGGCCCTTTATACATGGCTGTAAGTATTTCCTCCTCAGATAATGATCCAAATCTTTTGGAAAAATACTATTTACCTGCCCACCCTATATTCTTAGCAATGTAATTTCAGATCCTAGCCACTCACTGTCTAAAAAATACATCAATTTTTCTTATTTTGTCGTTACTTCTTCCACGTGACTCCTTTATTCAGTAGCCTCTACTGGGGTTCTTGATCCTTCCACCAGTTGCCACAATTTCTCCCTTGTTCCAAGCTCTTACTGATTTTGAACACCTCTCTTAAATCGAGAGAGGGATAGGCAAATGGAGAAATAGCCATGAGAGAAATGGAAAGTTGGTCAGAGGAGCAAGGATGAAGGCAGTCTCAGCGGCAAACTGGGTGAAGCAATGTAAGTGATGGGAGATTCATGTCCTACTGCATTTCCAGTACAAGTGCTTCATGGAATCTTAGAAACCCTATCGTGTGGAAACAGGTCATTTGGTCCAACAAGTCCACACTGACTTTCTGAAAAGCATCCCACTCAGACTCACCACACCCCTTTCCCCTATCCCTGTAACCCTGCATTTCCAATGGCCAATCCACCTAACATGCTCATCTTTGGACTATGGGAGGAAACCAGAGCACCCGGAGGAAACCACACAGACAATGAGGAGAACATGCAAACTCCACACAGGCAGTCACTCGATGGTGGATTTGAACCCAGGTCCCTGGTGCTGTAAGGCAGCAGTGCTGACCACTGTGCCACCATGCCACCCCGTGCTTCTTTATATGCGTAAAGTTTGTTTCAGTTCTACTGGGAAATTTGCACTATAAAAACAAGAAAGACAGAAATTAATATTGACTCATTGACGAGCTGTGGATAGCTCAGTGTAGGTTACAGATATTGAACTTTTGAAATCTTACCACTGCTGTAATGATTGCATGACTTGGCGGAACTCACCAACCAAACCATAAAGCTCCCAGAAACAGCAATATGGTATTGACGTCTAAGTTATTTGGTTTTAGGGATAAATCTTGGCCAGGGCACTGAGGATAGTTCTCTTGATATTGAAAATAAAGCCATTGGATATTTTCCTATCCACTTGTAAGCACAGATGGTTTAATATCTCATCTGAAAGATGCTCAGGAAACAAAAAAGGAAGAAACCAATTACTAAAAACAAAACGAGGAGCTTGGGTATTTTATTATGTTACAAGTAAAAATGCAAGTTGCTGTTGTTGTGGATTCCAGAAAAATAGTGCTGAATTTGTCCTTCTAGAGTCAGAGGTAACAGTGCAAAAAAAAAACCCTTTGACCCATTGCATTTGCCCCAAAAACAATAACCTAACTATTCTAATCCAATTTTCTAGCATATGTGTCAGCCTTCTATGCCTTGACTTCATAAACACACAAAATATTTTGTAAGTGTTATGAGGGTTTCTTCCTCTACCACCCTTTCAGGCACTGAGTTCTAGATTTCCACCACCACCTGGTGAGAAAGGTTTTTCCTCACACCTTCTCTAAAACACCTGCCCCTACCTTAAATCTATACCTCTGTTCAGTGATACCTTCATCAAGAGGAGATCTTCCCTCATGTCTAGCCTGTTCATGCCTCTCAATTTCATACATGTCAATCATGTCCTCTCTCAGTATCCTCTTCTCTGAATAAAAGAACTCCAGTCTATCCAATCTCTCTTCCAATCTGAAACTCTGGCCCAGGAAACATCCTGGTAAATCTCCTTTGCATCCTCTCCAGTGCTATTGCATCCCTCCTGTAATTCCAGAGTTGCACACAAACTTTGGCCCAACCAATGTTTTATAGAGCTCCGACATAATCTCCCTACTTAAACTCTGTGCCATTGACTAACAAAGGGAAGTATACCGTATGTCTTCTTAACCACTTTATCTACCTGTCCTGATACCTTAAGGAGCTGGTACACATGCATATCAAGGTCCCCAATTGATCCTATCTGCAGCACTATGTCTGCCCTTGTTTGCAACACTAAGTGTTAAGACTACAAGCAGGAACATTGCTGATGGTAAACTTACTTGTACATGGCATATCTGATGGGTCGTTGTCTGCCCGATAGTATTTACTCCTGCAAATACAGTTTGTGGCACCTTCAGATGTAGTTCTGCTATTGATTGGACAGCTCAAACAGGGTTCTTCTCCTTGGTTTGGTTTAAATGATCCAGATGGACAACCTATTATACAAAGAAGAACACAAGACCAGAGTTCAGAGTGTGAGCAAGTGGGAAGTGCGAATAAACATAGTGTGTCTTAGGCTGTAATTCTATTGTATTGATCTCTTTGATGGACATAAAAGGCTAAGCATAGGAATTTAGATAATTGTGGCTTTGAATAATTACAATGAACAAAAATTCAATGTAAAGGTGTCAGATGCACTAGAATAAGGAACACCTGCAGATCAATTTGTTTAACAGGAATGAACTCAAAATGAAAATAAGGACAACTGAAAAACAAACAAACAACTCATAATCTGACTGAAAATCAAATAATTGCGTTTTATTGGAACAATTTTGTATTCCTCAGATGAACATGTCAGTTTTAATTGTTTTGCCTTTGCATTTCCAAATGTTGTCACTGAAAAGGATATTCTGATGCAAATTCCCAAAGTAGCTTCACTGCAATTCATATTTGATAAATCATTTGAATTAAATATATATACTGGCTATCTAATTTGTCAACATGCAAACGTTGTCTTTTCAAGCCAGATATTCCAAAGCTTTTTTTCATTCAATGCCATGCATTCACAGTCAGATCTACCTGGACAATATAAAACATGTTCAGGTCCTAGTCTCCTCTGTCAAACCTATTAACTATTCCAGGATTATTCAATATTGTAAGAATAAGCTCGAGCATCTTCTTTCTACGGCAAACCACCTTAAACCTACCTCCTCTACTGAATTCTCTACCACTGTAACTGAGACAACCTGATCAAGTGGCTCTGCCACATCTCTCCATTTCCTTAACCCACCTGGACAAACTTCCTCTGAATTTTTCTATTACTCCAAAACAACCATTCGTCCACTGCACCCCTCTTACCCACACCCCCAACAAGTAGCCTGGACCTGTACCTTTCTCTAGCTTATACAATCTACACTTCGTATTCTCTTCAAACTTATTTGTTATCCTTTGTTATGTGTTATTTACATAAATGTTCTGGATGTGAATTTATAAGGTATGATTAGTAAGTTTGGAGATGATACAAAATTAGGAGGTATCATTGATAGCGAAGAAGGTTATCAAAAATTACAGAGGGATCTTGATCAGATGGGGATGTGGGCTGAGGATTGGCAAATGCAATTCAGTACAGATAAGTGTGAGGTGTTGCACTTTGGAAGGTCAAACTAAGGTAGGACTTATACAGTAAATGGGAAAGTCCTGAGGAGTGTTGTGGAACAGAGGATCCGAGGAGTACAAGTACATAGTTTGTTGAAAGCGGCGTCACAGGTAGACAGGGTTGTGAAGGTCATTTAGGAACTGGCCTTCATTGGTCAAGGAATTGAGTATAGGAGTTGGGATGTTATATTACAGTTGCATAAGTCATTGGTGAGGCCTCACTTGGAGTATTGTGTACAGGTTTGGTCATCCTGTTTTAGGAAAAGGATAGTTAAACTGGGAAGTGTGCAAAGAAGATTGGCCAGGACAAGTAGGCCTGAGTTATAGGGAGAGATTGGCCAGAATGATGAGAGAAAGGGTAGGGCCGATCAAGAACTGTAAAGGGAATTTGTGCACAGAGCCTAAAGAGATAGGAGAGGTCCTTAATGAATACTTTTCTTCAGTATTCACAACTGAGAGGGACCTAGTTGTAAAGGAGGACATTGTGAAACAGGCAGGTAGGCTAGAGGAGGATGATGTTAGTAAAGAAGATGTGCTAGGAATTCTGAGGAAGTTGAAGATAGATAAGTCCCCCGGGCCTGATGGGATTTATCCAAGGATTCTATGGAAGCGCGGGATGAGATCGCAGGGCCTTTGGTGATGATCTTTTCGTCCTTACTGTCCATGGGTATAGTGCCGGAAGATTGCAAAGAGGCAAATGTCATTCCCTTGTTCAAAAAAGGGAATAAGGATAACCCCTGAAATTACAGGCCAGTTAGTTTTACGTCAGTGGTGGGCAAATTATTGGAAAGGGCTCTGAGAGATAGGATTTATGATCACTTGGAAAGGCACAGTTTGACTCGTGATAGTCAGCATGGATTTGTGAAGGGTAGATCATGCCTCACAAACCTTATTGAATTCTTTGAAGAGGTGACCAAACACGTGGATGAAGGTAGAGCAGTGGATGTAGTATACATGGATTTAAGTAAGGTGTTTGCTAAGGTTCCCCATGGTAGGCTCATGCAGAAGGTAAGGAGGCATGGGATAGGGGGAAATGTGGCAGATTGGATTCAGAATTGGCTGACCCTTAGATGACAAAGGGTGGTAGTGGATGGAAAATATTCAACATGGTGCTCAGTTACGAGTGGTGTACCACAAGGATCTGTTCTGGTTCCTCTTCTATTTGTGATTTTTGTAAATTATTTGGACGAAGGAGTGGAGGGGTGGATTAGTAAGTTCGCGGACGATACGAAGGTGGGTCCAGTTGTGGACAGTGCGGAGGGCTGTTCTAGGTTACAAAGGGACATTGATAGGATGCAGAGCTGGGCTGAGAAGTAGCAGATGGAGTTGAACCCTGAAAAGTGTGAGGTGATTCATTTTGGAAGGAAATACTTGAAAGCAGAATACAGGGTTAACGGATAGATTCTTGGCAGTGCGTTGGAGCAGAAGGATCTTGGGGTTCATGTCCACAATTCCCTGACAGCTGCCACCCAGGTGGACAGAGTTGTTAAGAAGGCATATGGTGTCTTAGCTTTCATTAATAGAGGGATTGAGTTCAAGTACCATGAAGTTATGCTCCAGCTATACAAAACCCTGGTTCCGCCACATCTGGAGTATTGTGTCCAGTTCTGCTCGCTTCATTACAGGAAAGATGTGGAAACGTTGGAAAAGGTACAGAGGAAATTTACCAGGATGTTGCCTGGAATGGAGGGAAGGTCTTACCAGGAAAGGTTGAGAGAGCTAGGGCTCTTCTCTTTAGAACGACACAGGATGAGAGGTGACTTGATAGAGGTGCACAAAATGATCAGAGGTATAGAGACAGTAGACAGCCAGAGACCTTTTTCTCGGGTGGAGGTAGCTGTTCGGAGGGGGCATAGATTTAAAGTGAGTGGAGGTAGATATAGGGGAGACCTCAGAGGTAGGTTCTTTACTCAGAGAGTCGTCGGGGCGTGGAATGCATTGCCGGAGAGGGTAGTGGAGTCAGCCTTATTAGGGGCATTTAAGTGGCTACTAGATAGGCATATGGATGATAGTATAAGGTAGGGATGGAGGTTAGGACCTTAGGATTAGGGTAAAAGTTTGGCACGACATCGTGGGCCGAAGGGCCTGTACTGTTCTTTGCTCTAAACAACAATAAGCCCAGCACTGACCCCTGAGGCACACCACTAATCACAGGCCTCCAGTCCGACAAGCATCCTTCCAGTGTTGCTCTCTGCTTCCTATCATCAAGTGTGTATCCAATTTGCCAGGTCTCCTTGGATTCCATGTGACCTAACCTTTCGGAGCAGGCTACCATGTGGAACCTTATCAAAGGCCATACTAAAATCCAAATAGATTATGTTTACCGCCCTGCCCTCATCAACCTTCCTGGTCAATTTATCAAAGAGCTCTAACAAATTTGTGAGGCATGATCTCCCACGCACAAAGCCATGCTGACTACTTCTAATCATACTCTGTCTTTCAAAATACATGTGTATCTTATCCCTCAGAATTTTCTCAAGTAATTTACCTACCACAGATGTTGAACTTACTGGTCTATAATTCCCAGGTTTTTCTTTGCAGCCCTTCTTGAACAAGGGCAGAACATTTGCTACCCTCCAGTCTTCTGGGACTTCACCTGTGGCTAATGATGATGCAAATATTTCAGCCAGGGCCCCCAGAATTTGTTCCCTAGCCTCCTGCAGTGTTTTTTGATATGTCTGGTAAGGACCAGGGGATTTATCCACCTTCGTACATTCTAATACTTCCAACACCTCCTGTACTGTGATAGGGACTGTCCCTAAGATATCACCACTAACTTCCCCAAGTTCCCAAGTCCTCAAGTATTTCTCCACGGTAAACATAGAGGAGAAGTATTTATTGATGACCTCACCCATCTCTTGTGTTTCCACACGTGTCCACTTTGGGCCTTGAGGGGTCCTATTGTCTCTCTAGTTATTCTTTTTCCTTTAACATACTTAAAGAAATTCTTTGGATTCACTCTAATATTCTTAGCCAAAGCTATCTCATGCCGCCTTTTCGCCCTCCTGATTTCCTTCTTCAGTGAACTCCTGTATCCCCTATTTACTTCCAGGGATTCCCTTGATCCCAGCTGCCTGCTCCTGAGCCATGCCTCTTTCTTTTTTCTGGTTAAAGCCTCAATAGTTCTTGTCATCCAGGGTTCCCAACTCCTGCCAACCTTGCCCTTCACCCTCACAGGAGCATAAAGATCTTGAACTCTAGCTATCACACGTTTAAAGGCCTCCTGCTTACCAGGGGTCCCTTTGCCTGCAAACAAACTACTCCAATCCACCCCTGCAAGCTCCATCAAAATTCACCTTCCCCCAATTTAGAACTTGTACCTGTGTACCAGTTTTGTCTTTTTCCTCTAGGGCTTCTGTTGTTTTGAGCCCTCAGTATCTGCCCTAAGCATCCCTTTTTCTCTTAACCCAGTACTGTATATCCCTTAATATCCAGGATCCACAGGATTTGATGGTCCCACCCTTTTTCTTTATTGAAACTTGTTGGCCTTGTACTCTCCATATTTCCTCATTGAATGCATCCCCTCATTCTAAAACATATTTACCTGAAAGTGTCTGCTGCTAGTCCACTCTCAGACACTACTACTGTGCCACAAGAGCTGAAGTTTCGACCAAAACAATTCTGTGGTTGATTGAAAACAACTGATATTTATAGGAGTCTGCATTTAAGAGCTGGCCCCTTGGTTATGGACAATTGCATTGCCTTTTTAGTTACTTGAAACATCTTCTGTTCTGTTTTTGGTTGCACTTAAGCCCTATGCTCCTTCTCTTTAAGCATTCAGTGCGCAGGGGTGTGGGTAGGTCAGAAGACCTACTTGAAGGTCTGCTCCTGGACCTGGCCAGGCTGGCTATACACAGGTCCAGGCTGTGGGCTGTGGAGGGGGTCATCTCTGCTGAACGCTTGCGGTCCATGGAGAGCGAACACGTGGTGTCCATTTTGATATCTTTAGAGACAGGTGGGCAACAGAGGGGATAGAGTGCTTTATTTCCTCCTCCAACTCCATTTTCATTTAGTCCCTTCTTTCTTCCCTACCTCCCCATCACTTTTCATGGTTTGCATTGCCTATAACAGGCTTTGTATATGAACTTCAAATTTGGCTGCACAGGTGGTTGATAGCTAAAAACAAAACAAAAATCACAGCAATTTTGTGGTGGGAAAATGGGAAATGCGTGTAAGAGCAATGCCGGATATAAACAGCTGAATTCTATTCAGTTGTGTGTGATTGCACTTCCAAATATAGAAAAAAAGACAGAAAAAACACAAAAGTGGGGAAAGGAAGAGCTGGCCTCTTGTTCAGTTATGTGTGATATTACGTTTGGATATAAAAAAACAAAAGATTCAATTGGCTACATGGGTGATTTACTGGTGGCAGTTAATATTTAAAAACAAAAAAGACGTGACAATGATTTGGTGATGGGGAAGTTGTTTGGTTGTGTGCAAGAACACTTCCGGGTGCAAAAGAGAGAAACAGAAGCTTGACCCTTCAACTGGCTACATGGGTGATTTACTGGTTAATAGACAAAGATCAAAAAATGTCACTGTAATTTGGTGATGGAAACAAACCATTCAATTGCGTGTAAGAGCATTTCTGGATATTAAAAAAAGAAAATGGGGTTGGTCCATTTATGGAAAGAAAAGAACTTGGCTCCTTATCAGGTTTACTAATGTCCTTTAGAGAAGATATGGCCTTTATGGGATCTCTCAGAAATGCAGTTGACTCTTAACTGGCTTCTGAAATCAGTCAGTCAGTCAATAAATACAAGAGCTGGTCCCTTCCAATTCCATCTTGATTTAGTCCACCCCTACCTTTGGTGATTTGTATTGTCCTTAATTGGCTTTGCACATAATCGGTTGACAGTTGAAAAAAAAATACCACGGGTGATTTGGTGAGGGGTAAAAAGAAACAGTTCAGTTACGTCTAATATGTTTCTAGATATGAAAAAAATGAAAAGATACCACGGGTGATTTAGACGAAAACCCACGCATTAGTGGCAGTATTTTTGGGCGGGTAGTGGAATACATTCAATTGTGTGTATGCACTGTATTGCTGTTTATTTGCATTGGAGTATTACTGGAGTTTTGTGAAACAGGGAATTAGGTGAAAGTGGAAGGAGGTGATCAACTCCTTCTTTCTCTCATTAGAGAGTAGTTCTGCTTTTTAATATCCAAGGCATAAGGGGAAAGAGAGGCTGACAGGCAAGGACAGGGACTAAGCAGGAAATAAAAATCGAGGCCTGGACACCTACCTAGAAGCCAAGAGACAGAGAGAGGAGCCACTGGGGAAAGACTCTACAATCAGAAACAGTGAAAATAAAACAAAGTGGCATCACACGAAAAGTTGTGATTTCACCTGCTGGTAAGTACCTGTTAATTTGAATACTTATTCTAAATTTTAGTGTTCAGATTAAAGATAATCTGAAGAAATATTTTACAGGTTACAAACTAAAGACTAGTAAGAAATTTAAACATGCGAACTGAAAAAAAATAAATAATTTGGAGATGCAAGGTCAGGTGATGTGTTCTGCCTACATGATGTGGGAGCTGTGGACCCTACTGTAGTTCATACTAACCATGTCCATAGCAAGTTTTGGTTGCTTGAGGAACTCTGGTTCAGTGTTGATGAGCTGGAGTCACATCAGGGAGTAAGAGTGTTACCTGGATGCTGTGTTTCAGGAAGCAGTCACACTTTGTCGAATAAGTAGTTCAAATCTGGTCAGAGACATGAATGTGTATAAGTGAGGCAGGTAGAGGGATCCTGAATTTAGCAATGGAGGAGCCTCAGCTCTGGACTTGTCCAACTGTATGAAGTATTTACTCCCTGAGTGTAAAAGGAAAAGGACTATAAGGAGGATGGGCAAATTGATCAGTAGAGGTGGCCATTCACGCAGGGGAAGCAATCGAAAAGTTGTCGTGGTAATAGATTCTATAATTAAGTGGACAAGTACCATTCTTTGTAAACAGGATTGAGAGTTCGCATGGTGTATTGACGGCCTCATGCCAAGTAAAGGCCATTTCGAACATGGTCTATGTTGGGACACAGGAAAAGACAAGGGTATGTAAGAGATCCTGTCGGAGAATGTCAGGAATTAGGCACTAAAACTTGACCTCAAGGGTTATAATCTCTGGAGGAAGTAAACATGTAGCAAAGGAGTGGTGCAGGAAGAGGGTTCCATTTTGTGGGGCACTGGCATCAATACTGAGACAGGAAGGAACCATTGGGATGGAAGGTAGGAAGGAAGGAAGCCCACTGGGATGGGCTCTACCTGAACTGATCTGGGAGCAGGATCCTGGCGGACAGGCAAAAAAGGGTGGTCACAATGAATCGAAGTTAGAATCAGAGAACCCCTACAGTGTGGAAACAGGCCCTTCGGCCCAACAAGTCCACACTGACCCTTGGAGCATCCCACCCAGACCAATCCCCCTATAACCCATCTAAGCTACTCATCCCTGAACACTTGGGGCAATTTAGCATGGCCAACCCCCCTAACTTGCACACCTTTGGACAGTGGGAGGAAACCGGAACACTTGGAGGAAACCCACACAGACATGGGGAGAATGTGCAAACTCCACACAGACAGTCGCCCGAGGGTGGAATTGAACCCGGGTCCCTGGCGCTGTGAGGCAGCCGTGCTAACCACTGAGCCACTGTGCTGCCCAAAATTAGTTAAAGGGAGTTGGGGGTGGGGTGGGGAAAGGTATGCAGAGGTCTCAGAAGAGGTTACTAAAGCTTCCAGAACAAGTAACAGGACAGAGAGTATAGAAAGAGTCAGGAATCTAACCTCAAGCACAGCAGATAAGGGGTCAACTACAAAATGCGGGCAGTTAATACAGGAAGAGGGTATTGTACTTAAATGTGCACAGTATGAGAAACAAGGTAAATGAGATTACATGGCAGATTGAAATCGGCAGGTATGATGCCGTGGGCATCAGAGTGGCTGGATATTTAGTCCCCTTCCGAGGAAATGTGTCTAATTGAAAGGACAGGAATATGGGCAGAGGGGGCAGGGTCACTTGTTAGTAAGAAATGAAATTAAACAATAGCAAGAAATGATATAGAATTGGAATCTATGTGGGTTGAATTGAAGAACCACAATGGAAAAAAGACCCTGATGAGTGTTATGTACAGTCTCCTAGCAGCAGTCAGGATGTGGGGCAGAAAACACATGAGACAGAAAAGGCATGCAAGAAAGGCAGTATTACAATAATCATGAGAGACTTTAAAATGCAGGTGACCTAGGAAAGTCATGTTGATAGCAGATAACAAGGAAAAGATTTTCAGGAATGTCTAAAATATGGTTTTTTGATTGGCCTGGGCCAATCATGATACATAATTCTGGATTTGGTGACTTGCAATTTGATTAAGGAACTTAAGGTGAAGGAACAAATGAATTGAATGAATTAGGTTTATTGTTACATGTACTCAAATTACAGTCTCTCTTCAAGACCTCTCTGCAGTAGACCAGCACAGGAGGCCTCCACATGGTCTGAGAGCAGGCTGCTGCCATGCTTCGCATTGGATTGCTGCAGCCACTGCTGCCACGCTTCATACCAGGCCATTACCTCTGTTTCACATCAGGCTACTGGTTGTTGGCGTCCCCCCTCCAGGCCACTAGTCCCTGGCCTCTCCCCTCTGGGCCATTGGTCACTGGTGTCCCCACTTCAGGCCACTGGTTGTTGGTGTCCATGATCTGGGCCGCTGGTCCCTTCCATTCCCACTATGGGCTGCTGACTGCCGATCCCACTTCGGAAGCTGGGAAAGGGTGTCCAAGGCCAAGAGTCTGAGAAGCCAGACGAGAAGAAGAACACCGCAGAAAGGAGGAAAAGAGGGAGAAATAAAGAAAGGGCGCAGCAGATGAGCTCCAGCTGGAATATCCTGCTCCACCGCCATCTCACTGGAAGTAGAAGGGGAACCCCAAGGGGACAGTGACAACAATATAATAGAATTCACTTTGCAGTTTGAGAGAGAGAAGCTGGAATCAGATTTAACAGCATTACAATTAGAGATTGGCACAACGCAGTTTCACGGCAGCGTCATCATTGGTACAGGCAAGATGGCGCCAAAGAATGGTGACATAGTTCTGTGGCGGTGGCACAGTGAAGGGACACAAGGCCAGCTGACTACTTCATGCTGATGTTGGTCTCAGCTTCAGGTTGGATGAGCCTGGATCCAGACTCATGGCTAAGCACTTAAGAAGGACTGTAATGTTGAACTTTTGTTTCTTTATTTTTCAATCTTTAAACTTTATGTCTGGTTAATTTCTGTGTTTTAAGAAGGCGCCAGAGAGCGGCAATATTATAAAACACTTTTCACTGCATTTATAACAAATACACTTGACAATTAATAAATAAAGTGAAAGGGAAAGTGAAATAAGGGTGGAGCTGACCAAAGTTGGTTGGAAAGGAGGCCTAGCGGTGAAGAAAGTGACTTAAAAAATAAGGGGTAGAAGATGAAATATGAAAGTAGGCTAGTTTGTAATATAAAAGAAGATTTTTAAATATACAAAAGGTAAGAGAGAAGCAAGAGTGGATGTTTTACCACTGGAAAATTGAGGCTGGATAAGGAAGAATGGGGAGGAATGAAATGGTGGAGGAACCGAATAGGTACTGTGCAACACTTTTCAGAGTGGAAGACTTCTAGACAGTCAGGGAGCAGAGGTAAGTGTAATGGCAATCACTAAGGAGAAGATGCTGGGGAAGATAAAATGTTTGAAGTTGGAAAAAATCACCCGGACTGGATGGACTACATCCCGGGGTTCTGAAGGAGATAGTTGAGGAGATTATGGAGGCGTAGTTGGTGATCTTTCAGGATCACTGGAATCAGGTAGTCACAGAGGACTCAGAGGCTAATGTTCAGGAAGGGTCAGAGGCAGAAGACAGGAAATTACAGGCCAGTTAGCCTGACCTCTTGGTAGGATTTTAAGGTCTATTATTAAGGATGAGATTGTGGAGTACTTGGAAGTGCATGGTAAAATAGGGCTGAGTCAGCATGGCTTCATCAAGGGGAGGTCATGTTTTACAAATCTGTTAGAATTCTTTGAGGAGGCAACAAGCAAGTTAAACAAGGGAGAGATAGTGGACTTTCTCTATTTCCTGGCATAGATAGAGGATTAGTTGAATGACAAAGACAGGGAATAGGGATAAACGGTTTGTTTTTCAAGGTGACAGCCAGTGACTTCACAGTGAATTTCACAGGGGTCAGCATTGGAATTATTCACATTATACAATCATGATTCAAATGAAGGAGCTGAGAGCACTGTCGCTAAATTTGCAAATGACACAAAGATAGATGAAGGGATAGGTAGAGTTGAGGAAGCAAGAAGTCTGCTGAAGGACTTGGACAGGCTAGGAAGGTGGGCAAGGAAATGGCAAGTGGAATACAATGTGGGAAGTTGAGAGGTTATACATTTAGGTAGGAAGAATAGAAGTATAGACAATTTTCTAAATGGGGAAAGGCTTGAGAAATCTGAAGCCCAAAAGGACTTGGAGTTCTAGTTCAAGATTCACCCAAGGTTAACATCAGGTTCAGTTGATGGTCAGGAAGACAAATGCAATGTTAGCATTCATTTCAAGAGGTCTAGAATACAACAGCAGAGATGTACTGCTGAGGCTGTATGAGATTCTGGTCATAACTGCATTTGGAATATCATGAGCAGTTTTCGGCCCTGTGTCTATGAAAGGATGTTCTGGCCCTGGAGGAAGTCCAGAGGACTTCACAAGGATGATCCCAGGAAAGAAGGGCTTGTCATATGAGGAGCATAAATCTGTGCTTGATGAGGTTAGAGAAGGTTGGGGGGGGAGGGTGAGAAATCTCACTGAAACTTACAGAATACTGAGAAGACTGCATTGACTGGATGTGGCAAAGATATTTCCACTTGTAAGGGAGACTAGGACCCAAGGGCACAACCACAGATTGAAGGGACAAACAGTTAGAACTGAGATGATTTCTTCAGCCAGAGGGTGGTGAATCTGTGGAATTCACTGCCACGTAAGGCTTTGGAGGTCAAGTTCTTAGAGTTGTAATAGATAGGTTCTTGATTAATAAGAGAATCAAGGGTTACGGGAGAAGGCAAGAGGATAGAGTTGAGAAACATATCTGCTGCGATGGAATGGTGGAGCAGACTTGATGGCCTAATTTTGCTCCTATATCTTATGGCCTTATGGTAAGAGCACTTCTGGCTATATGAAGAAAAGAGGAAAAATAAGGAAGAGCTGAATTCTTTTTCCTTCCCCCCATTTTATTTAGCACCCTCTCCCTCTCCCTACCCCTCCCTCACCTTTGATGTGTTGCCCTTAATTGGCTTTGCATGTAAAATTAATCAATCGGAGAACACGGTCGATTTACCAGTAGTGGTTAATACGTGAGAATTTGTCACAGATGATTTGGTGGTGGGAAAACCTGTTTGGTTGGGATGGTAGCATTTTTGGATGAATATGTGAAAAAAGAGAGTTGGGCTTTGTGATTCTTGTGGTTACAGCAGTTGCATTTCCAGCTCTTGAGCTACCAGGCCTGGGTTCAAGTCCCATCCACTCCAGAGGTCGCTAATAACTTCTGTAACAGGTTGAATAGAAAATAGAAGTTTTAAAAAAGCTGGGTTTTTAGCCTCCTCCCTTTCTCTCTACTCCTCCTTCTCCTTTCATTGTCTGTATTGCTATTACCGCATATCGCTATTGTGCTTATTTTGATTAATTGGAAACACAGGTGATATAGTGGTCGTGGACAATAGATGAAAATTACCACAGGCAATTTGGTGGTGTGAAAAAAGCCATTTGATTATGTGTGATAACATTTTCAGATTAAAAAAACCGCTGCGTTCTTCTGCCCTTGGTGGGCAGTGCTTGGTGGGCAGTTTCTAAAAAGACTTGGCTTCTGCTGTTCTCCATCTTGGTATCAGAGTGGATAATCTAACTGCCCCAAGCACTTTTGCAGTGCCCGGAAGACTGTGGTGTTAAACTGTGTTTATAAGCTATAAATTAGGCCTTTGAAACCAGAGACCACACCGTGCCCTCCTCAAATTTGAGGCATTTATTGCTGTGATGAAACCGAATTTTACTTGGGCACGAGATACGCTGACAACTACAAAAGCAAAGAACAACACTGACTCCTGGTGGTAAACCAAACAAGACTCATGTTCTTTGGGGTAAGGCAACCTGTGCTCGTAGATAGCTTCAATAGTAACCTGCCTGCCAGCTCAAGCTATTGAGCACAGAATTCATGTAATGCTGTATCTATCAAGGATTTAAAACACAGCTGTGCATAAACTGACAATAAATAGTAAAATGTTTTCTTTTTAAAATAAGCTGGATTCGTTTAATTTCTTAAACCAGAGAAAAGGAGCTAGGTTCTGTAGACAGAGGTGGGCATCGGGGGGTTTGAACTACATTATTTTTCTGCAACTCCATTTTAAATCAATCCTCTTTCTCTTTACCTACCCTTCCCTTTTGTTATTGTTGCTTTGCCTCTGGTGGCAAGTGCATGTAATTTGTTATTTTAATTCGCCACATGGGTGCATTGGTGGCAGTTCATAAAAACAAAAAAGAGCTCAGTTCGGGGACACATCGACCAACTGATGTGCTGATCTGCTGACGCATCGTGGTGAATGCAATCATTAACACTACTAAGAGTCAAAAATATAGCAGGTAGATAGTGGAGTGGATAGGTGGGAGAGAAGACGATAATAAGTAACAAGTAGAACATAGAACAGTACAGGTCCTTTGGCCCACAATGTTGCACCGGCCTATTATCCTACTAAAATCAAACTACCCTGCATACCCTACAGTCTGGTGAAAAGAACTAACAGCCAGGTTCTCTGAGGATCTTGTGACGCAGTAGTAGTGTCCCTACCTAGCCTGAAGTAAAAATATCAAGAAAAACCAAAAGAACTGCGGATGCTGTAAATCAGGAACAAAAACAAAGTTGCTGGAAAAGCTCAGCAGGTCTGGCAGCAGTGAGTGCTGTAAAAATATCAAGAGCTGGGTTCTGCACCCCCCCCTCCCATTATGTTCCCCTCTTATTCCATTCTAATTTAGCTCCCTACCTCTCTTCCCACCCTTTCTTCACCTTGTTATTGTCTAGTTGGTAATGAGTCATTAAAAAAGAAAAACGGCTGAGCTTTTTTATGGGTCCCCACTGAAGTGTGTCCTCCCACTTTCTGTCAGGGACTTGGAATGGTGGTTTTTGCATGTAGCAATTCCAGGCAATTGTATGTTAAAGGGGTTCACATACTCCCAGCCCAAATATTTATTTAGTGGTGCTGTGGAATCTGTGGGCCATGCATATATTGGTTGTGGGAAACTGCACTCACCTTTTAGTTATTTGAAAGTCGTGTGAAATACGTGACCTGTCATATGTGGAAAGTTGAGATAACCAGGTGCAGAGCTGGATGAACACAGCAGGCCAAGCAGCATCAGAGCAGGAAAGCTGACGTTTCGGGCCTAGACCCTTCTTCAGAAAAAATTGTGGAAAGTTGTAGATTTTCCCGGTGCCCTATGCGACCACATTTGGAGTAAGTGCTTCCAGTCACAGAAACTTGAGCTCCAGGTTTCGGAGCATGATCTTCAGCTGTAGACACTGTGGCACATTCTGTGAGGCTGATGGTTAAGTAGATGGCACATTTAGAGAAGTGGTCACATTGCAGCTTTAGGGACTGGAGGAAGGAAGTGCCGGACAGTCCAAGAGAACTTGGTAGTTTGTGCAGGCGTTCTCTGGGATCCTGTTCACAAATCAGCTTCCCATACAGGAGAAGAGGAAGAAGAATGGAGGGGCAATAGTAATAAGGAATTCATTAGTTGTAGAACAGAAAGGCATTTCTGTGACTGCCAATGAGACTCCACAATGACACATTACTTCCCTAGTGCCAGGGTCCAGGACATCACACAGTGGCTACAGGATATTCTTTTGGAAGCAGGTGAGCAGCTAAAGATCATAGTCCATGTCAGTACCAATGAGTTAGGTAGGGAGGGAGATAAGGTCCTGAAATCAGAATTTAGTAAATCACTGGATTAGTAATTCCAGATGCTAGTGCTCTGCTGATGTGGGTTTGAATCCCAACATGGCTGATAGTGAAGCTTGAAACCAATAAAAATCTGAAAGTAAAAGCCATATAACCACTGTCAATTGTTGTAAAAATCCATCTGAGTTGGTCAAAGACCTTTAGAGAAGGAAATTTGCCATTCTTAGCTCCTATTCTGGCTCCTGATAGAGATTTATAATTTCATAAGTGGCACGGACAATTGGAGTCTTTTTGCCAGGGTAGAAATGTAAATTACTAGGGGACTATAGGTATAAGGTAATGGGGGAAAGTTTAAAGGAAGTATGAGGGGCAAGTTTTTTATACAGAGCGTGGTTAGTGCCTGGAATACGCTGTCAGTGGAGGTGGCAGAAGCAAATACAATAGCCGTGTTTAAGAGGCATCTTGACAAAATACATGAATAGGCAGGGAACGGAGGAATTCGGACCATGTAGAGACAAAGGCTTTTTAAACTGAGAAAGGCATCATGTGTCAGCGCAGGTTTAGTGGGCTGAAGGACCTGTTCCTGTGCTGTACTGTTTTTTGTCACAATAAGGCTGGATGAGGTTAATGCTATTGATGTGTGCACATGGAATTTTAGAAAATATTTGATACAGTACAGTCTTGAGGAAAGTTACAGGTCATGATATAAAAGGGACAGTAGCTATGTTGACAAAAATTGGCTGAGTGATAAGGAACAGAGGATAGTAGTCAATGGATGTTCTTCAGGCTGGAGGAAGGTTTGTAGTGGAGTTACTAAGGAGTTGGTATTGTGACCTTTCCCTTTCCTGATATATATTAATGACTTCGATCTTAGTGTGCAGGGGACAATTTCAAAGCTTGCAAATAAGACCAAACTTGGAAGAACTGTATTATGTGAAGGGGACAGTGTGGAACTCTAAAAGAACGTTGGTAGGATGGTGGAGTGGGCAGTTAGGTGGCAGTTGAGGTTCAATGCATAGAAGTGTAAGGTGAAGCACTAGGTAGGAATAATAGTGAAAGGCAATATAAAATTAGGGACAATGGCAAAAGTGGTGCAGGAGAAGAGAGAATCCGGGTGCATATATGCACAGCTCATTGAAGGTGACAGGACAAGTGGGCAGAACAGTTAATAAATCATACAGCGTTCTTCGCTTTATTAATAGGGGATATAGTACAAGGGCAAAGAAGCAATGCTGAACTTGGAAGAGATTTGTTGGAGGTTTAGAAAATGATGGCTGCATTGAGTAGATAGAGAGAACCTTCTCCTGCTTGTAAAAGGAACAAGAACGACAGGACATTAAGGTTTTGGAGTAGATTTGTAGCTCGCGTCGTGGGTGTTCAGGTTGTTGAAATTGGTTGGCTCGCCGAGTTGGTTTCTTGTTTCACAGACGTTTCGTTACCATGCTTGGTAATATCCTCAGTGCAGCCTCCGATGAATCACTGGTGTGGTTTCCCACCTGGTTTTTAAATTCTGGGGTCCGTTGAGATGGATTGCCTCACTTCCGGGTTTCCTTCGTGGTGGAATATATATGGGGTTGAGTTCAATGTGTTTATTAATAGCATGCTTCATGGAGTGCCATGTTTCCAGGAATTCTCATGCCTGTCTCTGCCTAGCCTGTCCCAGGATCTTGGTGTTGTCCCAGTCGAAGTGGTGGTTCTCCTTGTCCATGTGGATTGAGATGAGCGAGTAACTCATCTGTTCATTGCCACCTGTTCGTGACAAACGACAACACCTCCCACTCGTGAACCACTTCAACTCCCCCTCCCACTCTCTGGACGACATGTCCATCCTGGGCCTCCTCCAGTGTCACAATGATGCCACCCGGAAACTGAAGGAACAGCACTTCATATTCTGCCTTAGAAGCCTACAACCCAATGGTCTCAATGTGGGCTTTACTAGCTTCAAAATCTCCCCACCCCTGACCTCATCCCAAGACCAGTGCCCCCCTCTTCCACACCTCATTGACCTCTCCGTCTTCTCTCCCACCTATCCACTCCACTATCTACCTGCTCCCTATCCACCGCAGCCCCTCTCTCTACTTATTTCAGAGCCCCCTTCCCCTCCCCCATTTCTGAAGAAGTGTCCTGACCCGAAACGTCAGCTTTCCTGATCCTCTGAGGCTTCCTGGCCTGCTGTGCTCCTCCAACTCCACACTGTGTAATCTTTGTCTAAATGTGATGCCACTCTCAAGGAGCTATATACCTGCACACTTAAGTCTCTCCACTCGACAACACCCCCCAGGGCCTTAACATTAACTGTGTAAGACCTCCCTGGTTTGTATTACCAAAATGCGACATCTCACATTTATCCGAATTAAACTCTATCTACCATTCCTCGGCCCACTGGCCCAGTTGATCAAGATCACATTGTACTCTTAGATAACCTTCTTCACTGCCCACTGTATCACCAATTTTGTTGTCATTTGCACTTACTAACCATGCCTTCTACATTCTCATCCAAATCATTTATATAAAATGACAAACAAAATTGGAACCAGCACTGATCCATGTGGCAAACCGCTGGTCATAGGCCTCTGGTCTGAAAAACCTGAAGGGTTTAGGCCCGAAACGTCAAGTTTTCCTGCTCCTATGATGCTGCTTGACCTGCTGTGTTCATCCAGCCCCATGCTTGTTATCTCGGATTCTCCAGCATCTGCAGTACCTTTTATCTCTGATACCCTTTTTTACCGCCTGTTTTCTACCATTAAGCCAATTTTGTACAAATTAGCTAGCTCTCCCTGGAACCTATGTGATCTAACCTTATTAACCAGTCTACAATGTGGAACTTTGACAAAGGCCTTGCTATAGTCCATGTAAACATCATCTACCATTTTGCCTTCATCTATCTTTTAGTAACTTCTTTAAAAACCTCAAATTGTGAGACAAGATTTTCCATGCACAAAACCATGCTGACTATCCCTAATCAGTCCTTGCCTTTCCAAATACATGTAGACCCAGTCTCTCAGAATTCCCTCCGACAAATTAATCACCACTGACTTAGGCTCCTTGGTCTGTAGTTCTCTGGTTTTTCTTTGCAGCCTTTCTTACATTAGGGATGCTCCAGTATTCTGGCACTTCACTCACGCTGTCGATGGTGCAAATTTCCCACTAACTATTGGGGTCCCTATGGTATAATCGCATCAAAGTGATCACCCCCTTATTTCTCAGTTCCATCCACCCTGCAACTTCTTCCCTAACTTCCCACAATGTCCTGGGATAAACTTGATTGGGTTCCAGGGATTTATCTACATTTATGCATTTTAAGATCTCCAGCACCTCCTTTTCTATAATGTGGAGTCTTTTCAAGGCATCACTATTAATTTCCCTGAATTCTCCAGCTTCCATGACTTTCTCCATGGTAAACACTGACAAGAAATATTCATTTAGGATTTCTCCCATCTTCTGTGTTTCCACATTCATTGATCTTTAAGGAGCTCTATTCTCTCCCCATGTTTTTGCCCGTAATATACTTGCAGAATCTTTGTGGATTCTCCTTTACCCTGTCTGCTGATGCTATCTCATCTCCCCTCTTTGCCCTCCTGATTTCCCTCTTAAGTACACTTGTACACCCATATACTCCAAGGAATTCATTTGATTATTACTGTCTATACCTGACATATGCCTCCTTCTTTTTCTTGATCAGAGCCTCGATAACTCTAGTCATCCAGTGTCCCCTGCTCCTGCCCCCTTTGCCCTTCATACTAACAGGAATGTGCTGGCCTTGAACTCTCATGATCTCGATTTTGAAAGCCTCCCATTTGCCTGAAGTCTTTTTAACTATGAACAGCCTCCTCCAATCAACTTTTGAAAGTTCCTGTCAAATACCATCAAAATTAGCCTTGCCCCAGTTTAGAACTTTAACTTGTGGACTAGACCTATCCTTTTCCATAACTATTTCAAAACTAATAGAAATCTGGTCATTGGTCCCAAAGTGCTCCTCCACTAACACTTCGATCACTTGCCCACCTTATTTCCCAAGAGGAGTTTGAGTTTTGCCCTTTCTCTAGTATATCTAATTACATACTGATAGAGAACATTTTCTTGAGCATACTTAACAATTTCCTCCCCAGCCAAAACCTTTTACGCTATGGCAGTCCCAGTCTAAGTTTAGAAAATTAAAATCCCCTACCATTACAACCGTATTATTCTTACAGCTATTTGCGATCTCTCCATTTAGTTGCTCTTCAATTTCATAGAATATAGAACATAGAACTTAGAACAGCTCAGCACAGTACAGGCCTGTGCCGACCTATTATCCTACTAAGGTCAATCTACCCTGCATACCCTACATTTTACTACCCTCCATGTGCCTATCCAAGAGTCGCTTAAAAGTCTCTAAAGTATTTGACTCCACTACCACTGCTGGCAGCGCATTCCACACGCCCACCATTCTCGGTGTAAAGAACCTACCTCTGACATCTCCTCTAAACCTTCCTCCAATCACCTTAAAATTATGCCCCCTTGTAATAGCCATTTCCGCCCTGGGGAAAAAGTCTCTGACCATCCACTCTATCTATGCCTCTCATTATCTTACAAGCCTCTATCAAGTCACCTCTCATCCTTCTTCACTCCAATGAAAAAAGCCCTAGCTCCCTCTACCCTTCCTCATAAGACTTGCCCTCCAGTCCAGGCAGCATCCTGGTAAATCTCCTCTGCATCCTCTCTAAAGTTTCCACATCTTTCCTGTAATGAGGTGACCAGAGCTGAACACAATATTCCAAGTGTGGTCTAACCGGAGTTTTATAGAGCTGCAGCATAACCTCACGGCTCTTAAACTCAATTCCCCTGCCAACACACCATATGCCTTCTTTACAACCCTATCAACTTGGGTCGCAACTTTGAGGGATCTACGGATGTGGACCCCAAGATCCCTCTGTTCCTCCACACTGCCGAGAATCCTGCCATTAACCGTATATTCTGCATTCAAATTCGTCCTTCCAAAATGAATCACTTCACACTTTTCTGGGTTAAATTCCATCTGCCACTTCTTCGCCCAGCTCTGCATCTTATCCACGCCCCGTGTAACCTACAACAGCCCTCCACGCTGTCCACAACTCCACCAACCTTTGCGTAATTTGCAAACTTTCTAATCCACCCTTCCACTTCCTCGTCCAAGTCATTTATAAAGATCACAAAGAGCAAAGGTCCCAGAACAGATCCCTGTGGAACACCACTGGTCACCGAGCTCCAGGCTGAATACTTTCAATCTACTACCACCCTCTGTCTTCTAGAGGACAGCTAGTTTTGTATCCAGATAGCCACATTTCCCTGAATCCCATGCCTCCTTACTTTCTGAATGAGCCTACCATGTGGAACCTTATCGAATGCCTTGTTAAAATCCATATACACCTCCACTGCTCTACCTTCATCAATGTCTTTTGTCACATCCTCAAATAATTCAATAAGGCTTGTGAGGGATGACCTGCCCCTCACAAAGCCATGCTGACTATTTCAAATCAAACTGTGCTTTTCCAAATAATCATAAATACTATCTCTCAGAATCCTGTCCAATAATGTGCCCACCACAAAAGAAAGACTGACTTGTCTGCAATTCCCAGGATTATCCCTATTCCCTTTCTTGAACAAGGGAATGACATTTGCCACCCTCCAATCTTCTGGCACTACTCCAGTGGACAGTGAGGATGCAAACATCATTGCCAAAGGGGCAGCAATCTCTTCCCTCGCTTTCCGTAGTAACCTTGGGTATATCCCATCTGGCCCAAGGGACTCGTATATCCTCATGTTTTTCAAAATTTCTTGCACATCTTCCTTCCTAACAACAACCTGTTCAAGCAAATCTGCCTGTTTCATGCTGTCCTCACAAACGTCGAGGTCCTTCTCACTGGTGAATACTGAAGCAAAGTATTTATTAAGGACCTCTGCTACCTCTTCTGACTCCGCCCACAAGTTCCCTCCACTGTCCCTGATTGATCCTACCTTCACTCTGGCCATCCTTTTGTTCCTTACATAAATATAGAAAGCCTTGGGGTTTTCCTTGATCCTACCCACCAAGGTTTTCTCATACCCACTTCTAGCTCTCCTAAGTCCATTCTTCAGTTCCTTCCTGGCTACCTTATCGACCTCTAGAGCCCTGTCTGATCCTTGCTTCCTCAACCTTAAGTAAGCTTTCTTCTTCCTCTTGACTAGGTGTTCAACATGCCTTGTCATCCAAGGTTCCTTCACCTTAACATCCTTTTCTTGCCTCAGTGGGACAAACCGATTCAGTAATTGTAGCAACTGCTCCCTAACCAAACTCCACATTTCTGTTGTGCTTTTCCCTGAGAACATCTGATCCCAATTTATGCTCTGCAGTTCTTACCTAATAGCATGATAATTCCCCCTACCCCAATTAAATATTTTCCCATACCATCTGCTCACATCCCTCTCCATGACTATAGTAAAGGTCAGGGAGCTGTGATCACTATCACTATTTCCCGCTGATTATTGGGGTCCCCATGGTATAATTGCATCAAAGTGATCACGTCCTTATTTCTCAGTTCCATCCACATTGCTTTGCTCAACAAATTGCTTAGGAATATCCTCTCTAAGTATTGATGGTTTCACTAATCAAAAACAGCATAGCCCTCCTCTCTTGTATCCCATTCTATCCTACCTATAGCATGTGTACCCCAAAACAATAAGTTGCCAGCCCTATCCCTACCAGAACCAGGTTTCTGTAATAGCTATGTTATCCCAGTCCCATGCTCCCATTCATTGAATCATAGAATCCTTACAGCGTGCAAACATGCCCCTCGGCCCAACTTACCCTCAGAGCATCCCACCCAGACCCATGCCCCTATAGCCCACCTAATCTACACATCCCTGAACACTATGGGCAATTTACAATGGCCAATCCACCTGGCCTACACATCTTTGGACTGTGGGAGGAAACCAGAACACCTGGAGGTAACCCACGCAGACCACGGAGAACATGCAAACTCCACACAGGCAGTTGCCCAAGGGTGGAATTGAGCCCGTTTTCCTGGCGTTGTGAGGCAGCAGCACTAACCACTGAGCCACTGTGCCGCCCCAATGCCATGAGTTCATCTGCCTTATATGTCAGGCCTTTTGCATTGAAATAAATGCAGTCTAATTCATCAGTCTTCCCTTGTTCCCTGCTGTGCTCTTGCCTATCTTGTCTATTTAACCTCTGAGACAGCCTCAACCTTCTCTCTTGTCTCACTGCTGCTTAGGGTCTCACCCCACTGCCAGACTTGTTTAAATCCTCCCAAGTTGCTCGAGCAAATCTCCCTACCAGGATATTGGTCACCCCCCCCAATTCAGGTGCAACCTGTCCCTCTTGTACAGGTCACAATTCAAGAAAGCATTGCAATGATTATTAGATTGAGAGAGCATGCAAGGGTATGGGGAAATAGCAAGAGTCATTCATTGGGGTCTACAGAACAGAAAAATGTCATTCAGCCCACTGAATTTGTGCCAGTCAAAGACAACTACCTACCTATTCTAATCCTATTTTCCCGACTTGGCCATGAGTGTTCCTCTGAATAATTGTTGAGTGTTATGATGGTTTCTGCCTCTACCACCCTTTCAGGCGACGAGTTCCAGATTAATAAAATTTCCACACATTTCCACTAAACCTTCTTTCCCATCTTACCTTAAATCTATGCCTGTGGTCATGATCCCTCTGCCAAGGTGAAAAATATCTTCCTGTTTCCCCTCTACAAAATTTTGTAAATCTCGGTCATGTTCCCTCAGTCTCCTCTGCACCAAGAGAAACAAGACTAACTAGCCAATCTCTCTTAATAACTCCAGCCCAGGCAACAACCTGGTAAATCTTGGTCAATACAGTGTGGAGTTGAAGGAACACCGGAGGTCAGGCAGCTTTACAGGAGATGGAAAATCAACATTTTGGGTTTACATCCTCCATCAGGACTCCTCTGTACATTCTCACATCATGATTTCCAGAACCGCACATAATGCTCAAGCTAAGGCCTAACCAACATTATTTTACAGTTTTGTCATAACGTCCCTGTTCTTAAACTCTAGGCCTTAGCTGATAAAGGCAAATAAAACGTGTGCCTTCTTAACTACTTTATCTAACTGTCCCACTACCTTAAAGGACCACTGGACATTCATACTAAGGTCTCTCTGATCCTTGGCGCATGCCAAAGTCCTACTGTTCATCATGGATTCCCTTGCCTGGTTTGTCCTGCCCAAGTGAATCACCTCATAGTTATCTGGATTTAATTTATTTGCCACTGATCAGTCCATCTGTCCAGCTTGTGTAATTCTTGTGTAATCTTTGGATATCCTCCCCACTACTTATTTTCAAATCATCTGCCAGCTTTCAGCTCAACCCTTCTAAATTCAAGTCTAAATAATTTACAGATGCCATACAGCAAGAGCTCCAACACCTATCACTGCAGAACCTCACTGGACACAAGGATCCAGGAGGTTGGCACTATTTAATGCTGGATGTTTGAAGAGCTAGCGCAGACACGATTAACCTCCATAAGGGCCTTGTATGGTTTCAGCTTCCTAAACCTTACATATGCTTCCATTTTCTTTTCGATTAAACTTTCAATATCTCATCTCATCCAAGGTCTCTGAATCTTGCCATCCTTATCTTTGATCCTCACAGGAACATGCTGGTCCTGAATACCGACCAACTTGCCTTTAAAAAACTCCCACAGTGTCAGATGTGGAGTTATCCTCAAACACCTGTTTCCAATTAAATTTCTCCAGTTCCTGACTAATGCTGTATAATTAGCCTTTCACCAATTTAGCAATTTCACCTGAGGGACTAGTCTTATCATTATCTGTGACTATCTTAAAAGTTATAGAATTATGATCACTGTTCTGCCTCTGGAACTTCAATCATCTGGTCAAGCTCATTCCCCAATACAAAGTCTGGTATGGCCCCTTTCCTAGTTGGAATATGCACTTATCGTTAGAAGAAACACTCCTGGTTGAAACTAACAAATTCTGCATCATCTAAGCTCCTGGCATTAAAGGAGTCCCAGTCAATGTTGGATAAGTTAAAATCAACCACTACAATAACACCATTGTTTTGACAAATTTCCCTGATCTGCCAACTGTTGGAGTCTGATGGGGATAATAATTAGTCCTTATTTTAAGTGGTGCAGCTACCTAAAGTTCTAGGCTAAACAGATAATGTTCAAATCTTAGTGTCTACATACAAATCCTCCAATCCTTCATCCCTGAATGGCTCTTGCAACACCATTATATGAACAAAGGTTATATAAAGAAGAATAGCAATGACAGCCAACATACTGCACTAGTTTTCACCTTTGTTTTAGTAGTTGGCATCACATTTAATATTTTATCCTAAGTAAATACTCAAGAATGAAAATACTTGTTTCTTTGCATCAGAATTCATAAGGAGCCCCTGCAGTTTCTTTGCTTGTTTAAAACTGCCTTGGTTTGACTGAATTATTACTACTTATCATTAGTTACTTGATCCAGGATCATTCAACTTTTACTGCAGTTCTTTATTTCAGTATTTTGTTTAGGATTCTCCACATATCAACTTTGATCTTAGCCTGACTTCTATATAGTTTTAGGAGTTGAAATGTGATGGGTTCATGTGTTCTATCTAACTCTCAACTCTCATCATAAATCAGGAATGCAGCAACAACAATGTTCCTTTTACTAATGAATTTATCATCGACTTCCTGTAAATCAAATATGACCTGATAGTGACGCCATAAATAAATTCTGATCCATCCTTTTGGAGGCAAGAAATAGGAATTACCACATTTCAATGTTGAATATAAGAAGTGAAACCCCTCTGAACTTGACCAGCAGAACTTGAAACATAATTTTACACACTGGCACCCTATATCCATATCAAGGGTCTATAAGATGTGCTAATACTACTGTTGAACATCCATCTATGTCATATTTATAATCTGATGATAAACATCTTCCTGATGGGACAATATGAAGGTGAATCCTGCCCAGTGAAATCATGAATTGCAGTGTCACCAAAGCATAAAGGTCATGACCATGAACCTGTCCCTGATGATCTTGAAAACATAAATGACAGGAAGTGGTTATCAAGTAATAATTCCTCACCTATCAGCACAGTACTGTAATGTTTTATAACAATGTTGAACTGTAACTCCACAGCTATTTTGAAATGGCTAGTGCTGAGGCAGTAATAAGTTCCCACCGTAATACTATTGATACTGCAATCTAATACTGTCAGTTTTCTTGTGTTTATGACATTCAGTCAGTTCTCAACAGCTCATTTCTAATAGTTGCTAAGTTCAGTTTAGTTGGTCACTTCAAAAAATTTGTTTACCAACTCCGATCAACTACAGATCCCAGTCTGAATCATTACAGATCCCAGACACTATCATCTAATATTGCAGACAGCATAAATTATAGATGCCAGTCTGAACCAGTGACAGATTCCAGGCAGCATCAGCTATAGATTATGACATCCAGATAGGTGCAGATTAGTTCGATTGTGTGAATGAAATGAAAATGGTACAACATAATGAGAAGCTTCAGACTTTCTCCTTCTGTCATATGTCTAAAAAGGCCCAAGAGAGTCTGGTTGAGAAGAAAGAAAGATCAAAAACTGTCTTCATGCTGAGCCTTTTTTAAGACCATAAGACCATAAGACATAGGAGTGGAAGTAAGGCTATTCGGCCCATCGAGTCCACTCAGCCATTTAATCATGGCTGATGGGCATTTCAACTCCACTTACCCGCACTCTCCCCATAGCCCTTGATTCCTTGCGAGATCAAGAATTTATCAATCTCTGGCTTGAAGACATTCAACGTCCCGGCCTCCACTGCGCTCCGTGGCAATGAATTCCACAGGCCCACCACTCTCTGGCTGAAGAAATGTCTCCTCATTTCCGTTCTAAATTGACCCCCTCTAATTCTAAGGCTGTGCCCACGGGTCCTAGTATCCCCACCTAACAGAAACAACTTCCCAGCATCCACCCTTTCTAAGCCATGCGTTATCTTGTAAGTTTCTATTAGATCTCCCCTCAACCTTCTAAACTCTAATGAATACAATCCCAGGATCCTCAGCCGTTCATCGTATGTTAGGCCTCCAATTCCAGGGATCATCCGTGTGAATCTCCGCTGGACATGCTCCAGTGCCAGTATGTCCTTCCTGAGGTGTGGGGCCCAAAATTGGACACGGTATTCTAAATGGGGCCTAACTAAAGCTTTATAAAGTCTCAGAAGCACATCACTGCTTTTATATTCCAACCCTCTTGAGATAAATGACAGCATTCCATTCGCTTTCTTAATCACGGACTCAACCTGCAAGTTAATCTTTAGAGAATCCTGTACTAGCACTCCCAGATCCCTTTGTACTTCGGCTTTATCAATTTTCTCACCGTTCAGAAAATAGTCCATGCCTGTATTCTTTTTTCCAAGATGCAAGACCTTGCAATTGCTCACGTTGAATTTCAGCAGCCATTTCCTGGACCACTCTCCTAAACTGCCTAAATCATTCTGCAGCCTCCCACCTCCTCCGTACTAGCTGCCTGTCCACCCAACTTCGTATCATCAGCAAACTTCGCCAGAATGCCCCCAGTCCCTTCATCCAGATCATTAATATATAAGGTGAACAGCTGCGGCCCCAACGCTGAACCCTGCGGGACACCACTTGTCACCGGTTGCCATTCCGAAAAAGAGCCTTTTATCCCAACTCTCTGCCTTCTGTCAGACAATCCATGCCACTAACTCACCTCGAACACCATGGGCCCTCGCCTTACTCAGCAGCCTCCCGTGAGGCAACTTATCAAAGGCCTTTTGGAAGTGATAGAACTCTGAACTAACTCTGATAGAACTTTTAGAACTCTGTTTAATCCATATTCACACTAAATACAGTTATACACAGTAATTGAGACATACCAAGCTGTAATCTTAAAATCTCTACATGTTCTTCCCATCAACTTTCTATCTTCTATCCATTGTTCTGGTTAATTCCACACACCGTGCTATTTTTGCCCAGTAGGGAGCAGCTCTGTGACATCATCCTAAGATTGCTCCCAGATTCTACAGCCCTTACAATAACACTCCTCTGGGAACAGGAAGTTCAAAACCAACTTTCATGATGACCACAGCTTTTCTGTCTTCAAAGGAAAGTTGGACTTTGAGGGTAAAATTCCTGACCATGTTCACTCTTTTCCCAATTAAGTACAAGGCTAAAAATTACTGCGGCAGGTATTAACAGATGGATAATTTACACATCTCATGCCATCCAACTTTTTTGGTATTTTAATCGAGCAACCAAGCCAGCTACAGTCAAGAGTAGACAATGCGATGCTGTAATAATATGATTACTATGTCATTATTAATCATTACAGATCCCAGATACCATCATCTAATATTACAGACAGCATCAGCTATAGATGCCAGTCTGAATCAGTGACAGATTCGAGGCAGCATCAGTTCGTAAACTAATGGAGAAAGTGAAGTCACATGGTGTGCAGGGTGTTCTAGCTAGGTGGATAAAGAACTGGTTGAGCAACAGGAGACAGAGAGTAGTAGTTGAAGGGAGTTTCTCGAAATGGAGAAAGGTGACCAGTGGTGTTCCACAGGGATCAGTGCTGGGGCCACTGTTGTTTGTGATATACATAAATGATCTGGGAGAGGGCATAAGTGGTCTGATCAGTAAGTTTGCAGATGACACGAAGATTGGGGGAGTAGCAGAAAGCATAGGGGATTGTCAAAGAATACAGGAGAATATAGATAGACTGGAGAGTTGGGCGGAGAAGTGGCAGATGGAGTTCAATCCGGGCAAGTGTGAGGTGATGCATTTTGGGAGGTCTAATTCTAGAGCGAACTATACTGTAAACGGAAGAGCCTTGGGAAAAGTTGATGAGCAGAGAGATCTGGGAGTTCAGGTCCATTGTACCCTGAAGGTGGCTGCACAGGTGGATAGAGTGGTCAAGAAGGCATATGGTATGCTTGCCTTCATCGGACGGGCTATTGAGTATAAGAGCTGGCAGGTCATGTTAAAATTGTACAAGACTTTGGTTCGGCTGCATTTAGAATACTGTGTACAGTTCTGGTCGCCACATTACCAAAAGGATGTGGAAGCTTTGGAGAGGGTACAGAGAAGGTTTACGAGGATGTTGCCTGGTATGGAAGGTGCTAGCTATGAAGAGAGGTTGAGTAGGTTAGGATTGTTTTCATTAGAAAAAAGGAGATTGAGGGGGGACCTGATTGAGGTCTTCAAAATCATGAAGGGTATAGACAGGATTGATAGAGATAAGCTTTTTCCCAGGGTGAGGGATTCAATAACGAGGGGTCACGCGTTCAAGGTGAGAGGAGAAAAGTTTAAGGGGGATACAC
>JAHRHZ010000004.1:37262124-37342195 GCA_024137785.1 Ginglymostoma cirratum | reverse complement strand
AGACCCTTCATCAGAAATGATGAAGGGTCTAGGCCCAAAACGTCAAGCTTTCCTGCTCCTATGATGCTGCTTGGCCTGCTGTGTTCACCCAGCTCTACACCTTGTTATCTCGAACAAATGCATCAATCAGCTTTAACTGGGAGGTGCTCAAATCTGTTTTGTGACCATCAGCAGCAGTCATTGAAGCTGTAACAGCAGCTATGTTGTTAGATTGGTGGCTGTAGTATCCCTCTTGCAGGGGATACCTATTCTGTTGGGAATAACTCGCTTGCTGGGGATAATGTTTGGTACTTGTTGGCATTATATAGATGCCAATCAAGTGGCTGAAGTGTCAGTAGACAATATTTTTGGGGATTGTGACTCTCAGTTTCAAAGTCATTATGGAAAGGCAGAAGGCTTGTCCAGAGGTTAAGTATTTACATTGGGGGAAGCCTAATTTCAATATCATTCAACATGATCTGACAAAACGGACAAGCAGCTACTTTCAGGTAAGTCTATACTTGTAAAGTGGGAGTCTTCTAGAAATAATATAATGCGTGTTCAGAGCCAGTGTGTTCCTGTAAGACTGACAAGCAAGGGTAGCAAGTCCAGGGAACATTGGAGGTTGAGGGATATTGAGGGTTTGATGAAGAAAATGAAGGAAGCACATGTTAGGTACAGACCATTAAAAACAGGGGAAGCCCTTCAGGAATATAGAGAGTATGGTGGGGTTTGCTTAAAAAGAAATTAGGAGGGCAAAGAGGAGCCAAAAATATCTTTGGCAGATAGGACTAAGGAAACCCCCACCCTCCCAGACACTTTGTAAGCATATTAAGAGGAAAGAGGATAGGATGGGGCCTATCAGACACCAATCTGTGCTTGGAGCCCGAGGACATGGGTGAGATCAAAAATGAATGTTTCATCTGCACTCACAAAGTAGAAAGACATTAAAGCTGGAGATTTCAATTGAGACGGTGAGGTTCCAGAGCATGTTATGATTAATAAGGAATAGGTACAAGCTGTTTTAGCAGGCATAAAGATGCATAAGCTCTATCCCAGACTGCTTTGCAAGACAAGGTAGGAGACTGCTGGGGTCCTGATGAAAATATTTAATATTAATATTATTAAATACTTTGCTGTTCATAGGCAAAGTGCCAGAAGACTGGAGGATAGCTAAGTGGCTCTTTTGTTCAAGAAGGATGGCAGGGATAGGCCAGGAATAACATAGCAGTTAGTCTAACATCAAAAAATTTTTGGAAAAAATTGTGATGCACAGGATTAATCAACACTTAAAAAGGCAGAGATTGATCATGGATAGCCAAAAATAATTTGCTGGAAGAAGATCCTGCTAATTTAACTGAGTTTTTTTGAAAAGGTGACTAAACATATTGATGAAGGTAGTGCAGTTGGTGTGGTTTATATGGGCTTTTATAAGGCCTTGACAAGTCCCACATGGAAGGTGGGTCCAAAGGTAAGAGCCCATGGGATCCAAGGCAAGTTGGCAAACTGGATCCAAAACTGGCTTGCAAATAGGAGGCAAAAGATAATCATGGATGCCTGTGGCCAGTGGTGCACCATAAGGATTGGAGCTTGGACCCTTGCTATTTGTTCTGTATATTAACAACTTAGATGTGAATGTAGAAGGCAAAATTAGTAACATAGAAGATAAAAAGTACAACACAGGAACAGGCCTTTTGGCTCATCATTATGAATCAATCCCACCTGCCTATGCATGGTCTGTATCCCTCTATTCCCTGCCTATTCATGTGTCTGTCGAAAAGCCTCTTAAACCTTGTTATCATATCTGTAGTGATTGTAACGAGGTCAGCCAGGTGGACCTCATTCCATGATAGGACCTGATTAACAGCCCCAATCAAGGAGTGCTGGCTGACAAGGAAGAATGGAGCATCAGGCATCCTGACACACTGAGGGAGCTGGATTAGCATCAAGGACTCTCCACAGGTAAATAAAGCGTGACTTGGTGGTGGGACACTGGCCTCTGTGGCATTATTTCAGTGGCGACAAGACAAAAATATTCTCCTGAAGAAATTCACTCAACAGTCTTCTTTGAGTTGGGGTAAACATTTCTGGCATCATGCTGTTATTCGGGAAGCTTGACTCATTCGATCCTGCCATCAAAGACTGGAGCCAGTATGGTGAATTTCTTTCCACAGACAAATGACATTGGGGCAGATAGAAAGCAATGAGTAATTCTCCTGACTGCTTGTGGATCTGCAGCTTTTTGGCTATTAGGAGCCTAACTTTCTCTGAGGCACCAGATACTAAAACCTTTCAAGAGTTGACCGACTTGGTTAAAGAATATTTTGACCCAAGCCTCCTCTAATTCTGAGATGCTATCGGTTTTAATCCGTAAAATCAAGAACCAGGGGAATCCGTATCAGGATTTCTGTCTTGGTTAAGACAAAATGTAACTTTGGTTTAACCGTAAATGAGATGTTGAGATACCATTCGGTATGTGGATTAATGATGTAACCATGCAAAGGTGCCCACTAGTTGAAGCCCAACTGGACTTCAAACAGGCACTACAACTGGAAAATTCAGCACTGGATCATATGAGTTGCAGCATATTCTGATGGAAGTGGGCACCCTCACCAGCCCAACTGAGCTTGGGGAACATCACTTGAGTGAAGGGCAATTGCACAGCCTCACTCAGGACATACCCTGAACAGAAAGAGTCTAGGTCCTCCTCAAAGCAAAACCCCAAAACAAAGCCCATGCCTTGGCCAAATGGTTAAAATTTTCTTCAAGATCCTGGTCGGCAAGCCGTTGAAGTGTGCTGACTCGAGACAGCAAGAGAGTCCCACTAGACCCTAATTGAGTAAGAGAACTCATAGGCCGGTATCCAGGTGAGTGCACACACTAGAAAGTCCACCTACATATGGTTTGGAACAGTTAAATTGCTTAGTAACATGGAAATCAGAATCAATCAAAATAAATGTCTGGTTAAGTGGTCACCTGGTTCTCAGCAAGGGCAATAGCAGTGATTGTAGAACCAGTCTTTAACCACAGTCACTCTGGACTCCAGCCCTTAAGCGTACGCAAGACGTCAGCTAGACTGAGAACCTATACCTGGGAACCTTTACAGATTTGAGGGTGCATCTTCAGTTCCACTCTCTTATGACAAGCAGCTGGTCCAGTTACCACTGATTGTAATAAAAGGCTCAGACCCAAGCTTGATGGGGCAAAATGTTGTGAAAGATTCACCTAATTGGCACAACATTTTTCTATTAGAAAATCATTGCATGAAAGAAATCATAACTAAATACCCAAAAGGTTTTCAGGAAGGTCTATCAGAAGAGATTATCAAAGCAGGCCACCTCACATTGACCAGGAAACAATTCCATGATTCTGCAAGGTCCCACCAGTGCCATTTGCCTGGCAGAAGTTTATATTTTTAAAATACTAGAATCCCTAAAGTGTGGATGGACTCCACCCATCAAGTCCACACTGTTCCTCAGAGCATCCCAATCAGACCCAAACCTCTACCTGTAACCCTACATTTCCAATGGTTAATCCACCTAGCCTGCACATCCCTGGACACTATGGAAATTTAGCATGGCCAATCCACCTAACCTGTACGTCTTTGGTCTGTGGGGGGGGCACTGGAGCACCTGGAGGGAACCCACGCAGAAAGAGGGAGGATGAGCAAATTCCACACAGTCACCCAAGGCTGGAATGCTTGGCAGCAGTGCTAACCACTGAATCACCATGCTGCCCAGAAGGCTAGAAAGCGAAGGAATCATCAAATCACTCCAGTTTGCAGAATGACCAGCATCAGTCATACTGATTGTGAAGCCCAACAGGTCAGTTCGCATTTGTGTGTATTTTGAACAAACAGTAAACCACTTTTCACAGCTGGCTATATACCCAATCCCTCACATAGAGGATTTATATGCAAAACTGGCAGGGGAGCTATCCTTCACAAAACTGCGCATGGCCCATGCCTACTTGCAATTGCAGTTAGCTGAGGATACCTGGAAGTGTGCTACAATTAATACCATTAGGCCTTGTACCAATCTAAATGGCTGCCATTTAGGCTATTGTCAACCTGTTTAATTTTTCAGTGGATAATGGAGAACATTTTACAAGGTCTACCTCAGGTCACCATTTATGCAGATGATGTGCTAATAACAGGGAAGATCAAGAAGGAGCACTTACAGAACTTGGGCACAGTCCTTAGATTTTTCTCTCAGGCGGCTGTACACCTTAGAAGGTAAGAATGTGTGTTCCAGGCACTCCAAGTGACCTACTTGGGCTACAGTGTTGACAAGACTGTATTACACCTGTCAGAAGATAAAGTGAGGGCTATCAAAAGGTGCCCCAGCTCTCACTGACTGTAAAGTTCATACATAACCTGGACTCCATCCTGGCATCTTTGTATCAACTCCTGAAAAAAAGGGTCAGCCTTAGAAATGGTTGTATAGCCAAGCCATAATTTTCAGAGAAGTGAAGAAACAGCTATCATCCTGGAAGGTGTCAGCATTATGATGCCAAATGAGATTTGGTATTGACACACGTTTGCTTCCCTACACGACATTGGGGTAGTATTACCTCATAGGCAGCCCAATGGGGAGGAATGCCCAACAGCATAGGCATCCAGGACTTCAGCTAATACAGTGTGTAAATAAGCCAGATAGAGAAGAAAGGTTTGACAGTATTATTTGGTGTCAGGAAATTCCACCAATACCTTAATGGATGGAAATCTGTAATTATAATGATCACAAAACGCTGCTAGGTCTACTTAAAGAGGACAAGGCAGCACCACCCATAGCTTCAGGATGAATTCAGAGGTGGGCTCTAATACTAAGTGGGCACAATTACAAGTTGGAACACCATCTGGGAAGCCAAGTAGCAAATGAGGCTGCATTGAGCTGCCTCCTGCTGGCAAATACACCACCGGTGGTACCACCACTAAAAGAATCCGTAAGGGATACATTTTCTGGATACCCTTCCAGTCACTGCTGACAATATTAGACTTTAGACACAAAACAATCCAGTCCTTGCAAAACTGAAACAGCTAGTGATGATGGGGGAAACCAAAGGGCTGTCACAACTAGAACTAAAACCTTTTTGGACTCAAAGAAACCAGGTCACAGTAGAGGATGGGATATTATAAAACAGGGAGCAACAGTGATTGTCCTGAGCAAAGGTCACTGCTAGATACTGGCTGAATTCCATCCAGGTCATCCAGGGGTTTTCAAATTGAAGATGTTGCCGAAAAGTTACATCTGGTGGCCAGGATTGGATAAAGCCATAGCTGCATTGGTTCTTCGTCACTGTGGCCACCCACTCAAAGTGGCTGAATGTGCATAGAGTTCATTTGTCAAACACAGGATGATAATAGAAAAACTGCACGTATTTTTTGCAATACACGGACTCCCAGAATCTGGTCACAGATAACGGGCCTTCGTTTACCAGCAGAGAATTTGAGTATTTCCTGAAGTCGGACAGTATTTGACACACAAGAACAGCTCCGTACCATCCACAATCCAGTGAACTGGGAGAAAAAGCAGTCCAAACTATGGAGGCAGGCTTAAATATACAGCCTACAACTTCTACTAGATACCAAACTGTCCTGGCTCCTATTTAATTATACGACCACGCGCTATGCAACTACAGGTATAGCTCCAGCAGAGTTGCTGGTGGGGAGTGTGCGTGTCTATGAAATGGCATCAGGAACACCAAAGCCAGACACAAGATTCCGTTAAGTGAGAAAGACAGTTTACTTTTTATGGGATGGATGTTTGGTGTAGGAATCACTGGTGAGAGGCATGGTCGATGAGAGGTTAGGTCCCATGATGTACAACGTTTGGGTGGGTGTGACAGTCCTGAATGAGGATGTGGGCCAAAGGAAAGCTGCAAACTCCCAAAAGTGCAGGAGCAAAATGTGCCCGGTTCCTCAACAGCTTTTCTAAAAATTCTGGAACCTGCGAGTCCTCCCTCTCCATCAAGCATTGAAGAGACCTCAGAATCTGCAATGGGCACGGTTGGATATTACTGCCTTGAGCCTTTGCTGCCTGAAGAAGCAAACGAATTTCTTCTGAGATGCTCTGGGCGCAACAGGTGTGGTATTGTGCATTATACACTGCCTGTATCAGAGGCAGAGAAACAGGATCCTGTCCTGGTGCTAAAGCACCCCAGGAAAAGTTTCAAGGAAAAGTTACAAAGAAAAAGAACTGGCCTATGTCCTTGGACTCAGAGTGGGAAGGATGTAATAATTGTAACAAGGTCAGCCAGGTGGACCTCATAGAATATGAGTTCTCTGACTGGGACTGTTAATCTGGTCTGGTTAGACCTGGCTCTGAGGGAGCTGGATCAGTGTCAAGGACTCTCCACATGTAATGAGCAAACTATACGGTAAATGGAAAAGCCCTGGGGAAAACTGATGCACAGAGAGATCTGGGTGTTCAGGTCCATTGTACCCTGAAGGTGGCAACAAAGGTCGATAGAGTGGCCAAGAAGGCACACAGCATGCTTTCACTCATCAGACGGGGCTTTGAGTACAAGGGTTGGCAGGTCATGTTACAGTTGTATAGGATTTCAGTTCGACCACATTTGGAATACTGAGTACAATTCTGGTCGCCAGATTACCAAAAGCATGTGGATGCTTTGGAGAGGGTGCAGAGGAGGTTCACCAGGATGTTGCCTGGGATGGACGGCGCTAGCTATGAAGAGAGATTGAGTAGATTAGGATTATTTACATTAGAAAGATGGAGGTTGAAAGGGGTCCTAATTGAGGTCTATAAAATCATGAGAGGTATAGACAGGGTGGATAGCAAGAAGCTTTTTCCCTAGAGTGGGGGACTCAACTACTAGGGGTCATGATTTCAAGATGAGAGGGGAAAAGTTTAAGGGAGATATGCGTGGAAAGTTCTTTACACAGAGGGTGGTGGGTGCCTGGAACACGTTGCCAGCGGGGGTGGTAGAGGCGGGCATGATAGCGTCATTTAAGATGTATCTAGACAGATACATGAATGGGCAGGGAGCAGAGGGATACAGATCCTTGGAAATTAGGCGACAGGCTTAGATAGAAGATCTGGATCAGCGCAGTCTTGGAGGGCCGAAGGGCCTGTTCTTGTGCTGTAATTTTCTTTGTTCTTTGTTCTAAACCTTCTGCTTTTTGCTTTAAAATTATGCCCCCTTGTATTTGTTTCTTATTCACCCTGTCCATCTCCCCTCATAATCTTACACAACTGAATCATCTCTGTACAACCTCTCTGCTCCAAAGAAAACAACCCAAGCTTATCCAGTCTCTCCTCATCGTCGAAATGCTCCATCTCAGGCAATATCCTAGTGAGTTTCTTCTACACCCTCTCCAATGCAATCACATCCTTCCTATAGTGTGCTGATAAAGTACTCCACTCTGGGTGGCATGGTGGCTCAGCAGTTAGCACTGCTGCCTCACAGTGCCATGGACCTGCTTTTGATTCGACACTTGGGCAACTGTGTGGAGTTTGTACATTCTCCCCACGATTGCGTGGGTTTCCTCAAGGAGCTCCGGTTTCCTCCCACAATCCAAAGATGTGGAGTCATGCTAAATTGTGCATTGTGTCCAGGTGGGTGGATTAGCCATGGGAAATGCAGGGTTATGGGGACAGGGTAGGGGGTAGGTCTGGCTGGGATGATCTTCAGAGGCTCCATGTGGACTTGATGGGCCCAAAGGCTTCTTCCACACTGTAGGGATTCTATGATACTCCAGTTGTGGCCTAACTAAAGTTCTGTACAGCTGTAAGATGACCTCCCTTCTCTTATAACCTACGGCACAGCTGATAAAAGCAAAAGTCCACCTGTCTTCTTAACTATCCTATTAACGTTCTAGGATCATTGGATGAGCACCCAAGATCCCTCTGTTCTTCTGAGCTTCTGAGTGTCTTACCATTCATTCAGTATTCCCTTGCTTGTCCCTTCTTCCAAAATACATCACTTACATTCCTCATTGTTAAATTCCATCTGCCACTGATCTGCCCATCTGCCCGATCCATTTATATCCTCCTGTAACCTATACCTTCCTTCATACTGTTAACCTTCTGGCCAATCTCTGTGTCATCTGCAAACTTACTTATCATCCCTCCCACATTCTCATCTATATCATTTATGTATATCACAACAATAACAGCATAGGTGTTTATGGTATACCACTGAACACTGGGCATTATTCACACAAACAGCCTGCTACCACTACCCTCTGTCTCCCGTCACTCAGCCAATTTTGGATCCAATTTTCCAAGTTACTGGGATCCCTTGACCTTTTACCCTCTACCACTTTCCCCATGTAAAATGCCTTAGTGAATACTATATAAACTACATCAACTGCCCTACCCTCAATCAACACTTTGTCACCTTCTCAAAAAATTCCAAACGATTCTTTATGCTTAATTTCCCTCTGACAAAGCCTTGTTGACAATCTTCGGTCAACCATTGCCCCTCTAAATAGAGATTAATTTTCTATTTTTTCTATTTTCTATTTTCTCCAATAGTTTCCCTGACACTGATGTTAGATTCACAACTTTACAGCACCTTCTTGTAAAATTTAGCTGGACAACATTAGCTGTTGTCCAGTCCTCTCATTTAAAAATTGGGTCACGGCCCCTGTAATTTCCTCTCTTAGAACAAAGAAAATTACAGTACAGGAACAGACACTTCAGCCCTCCAAGCCTGCACTGACATGCTGCCCATCACAACTAATATCCCCTACCCTTCCAGGGACCGTATCCCTCTATTCCCATCCTATTCATATCTTTGTAAAGAATCCCTTTAAAAGTCACTATTTTTTCTGCTTCCACTACCTCCCCTGGCAGTGACTTCTAGGCACCCACCACCTTCTGTGTAAAAAAACTTGCCTCGTACATCACCTTTAAACCTTGCCCCTTGCACCTTAAACCCATGGCCCCTGGTAACTGATTCTTCCACCCTTTATCAGGTCCCCCCTCAACCTCTGTCGTTCCAGCGAGAACAACCTAAGTTTCTCAAACCTCTCCTCATGGCTAATGCCCTCCATACCAGGCAACATCCTGGTAAATCTTTTTTGTACCCTCTCCAAAGCCACCACATCCTCCTGGTAGTGTGGCAACCAGAATTGAACACAAAATTCCAAATGTAGCCTAACTAAGGTTCTATAAAGCTGCAACATTACCTGCCAATTTTTAAACTTAATTCCTCAGCTGATGAAGGCAAGCATGTCATATGCCTTGTTGACTACCTTTTCCACCTGTGTTGCCAATTTCAGTGATCTGTGTACCTGTACACCCAGATCCCTCTGCCTGTCAGTACTCTTAAGGGTTCTGCCATTTACAGTATATTTTCCATCTGGAATAGACCTTCCAAAATGCATTATCTTACCTCTCACAGTAGCCTGGGAGACAACTCATTTGGACCTCGGAATTTGTCCACTTTTATATCTGCTAAAACCTCTAATACAAATGATTTGGATGTGAACATAGGAGGTATAGTTAGTAAGTTTGCAAATGACACCAAAACTGGTGATGTAGCAGACAGTGAAGGTTACCTCAGTACTGTTAACTGCCTGGCCAATCTTTGTGTCATCCGCAATCTTAGCTATCAACCCTCCCACATTCTCATCTATATCATTTATGTATATCACAACAATAACAGTATAGGTGCTTATGGTATACCACTGAATACTAGGCAGCAGTCACACAAACAGCCTTCTACCACACTCTCTGTCTCCTGTCACTAAGCCGATTTGAATCCAATTTTTCAAGATACCAGGTTCCCTTGACCTTCTACCTTCTTTATCATTTTCCCATGGGCTGAGGAGTGGCAGATGAAGTATAATTTAGGTAAATGTGAGGTGCTGCATTTTGGAAAGGCAGATCAGGGCAGAACTTATATACTTAATGGTAAGGACCCTGGTCATGTTGCTGAACAAAGAGACCTTGGAATGCAGGTTTATAGTTCCTTGAAAGTGGAGTCGCAAGAAAACAGGATAGTGAAGAAGGCATTTGGTATGCTTGCCTTTATTAGTCAGTGCATCGAGTATAGGAGTTGGGAGGTCTAGTTATGGCTGTCCAGGGCATTGGTGAGGCTACATTTGGAAATGTATTCAATTCTGGTCTCCCTGCTATCGGAAGGA
Organism: Ginglymostoma cirratum; assembly: GCA_024137785.1. Classification (NCBI taxonomy): domain Eukaryota; kingdom Metazoa; phylum Chordata; class Chondrichthyes; order Orectolobiformes; family Ginglymostomatidae; genus Ginglymostoma; species Ginglymostoma cirratum. The sequence continues at coordinate 37,332,102 of JAHRHZ010000004.1, read as the reverse complement.
TGTTGTGAAACTTGAACCGGTTCAGAAAGGAAAGGATAATGCCAGAGTTGGAGGGTTTGAGCTATGGAGAGAGGCTGAATAGGCTGGGGCTATTATTCCTGGAATGTCAAAGGCTGATGAGTGTCCTTTCAAAAGTTTATACAATCATGGATAGGGTGAGTAGCCAAGGTCCTTTCCCCAGGCTAAGGGAGTCCAAAACTAGACAGTACAGAAATAAGGTGAGAGGGAAAAGATTTAAAAGGGACCAAGGGGCTACCTTTTCATGCAGAGGGCGATGCGTATATGGAATGAGCTGCTAGGGGAAGTGGTGGAGGCTGGTACAATTACAGCATTTACAAGGCATCTGTATGGGTAGATGAGCAGGAGCAGTTTAGAGGGATATGGGCCAAATGCTGGCAAATGGGACAAGATTAATTTAGGATATTTGGTCATGAGTGAGCTGGACCAAAGGGTTGTTTCCATGCTGTAATGCTCCATGACTCTATGACTTCCTTGCTCTGTATTAGCCTGTTCAAGAATTTCACTTTCCATCTTCCCAAATTCTGTACTTGCACTCCACTTATCCCAAATAAAGACAGGTGTAAAGTAGATATTTAACACTCTTCCATTGTCATCTGATTTTTGCGACATTTCATCAGAAATTTCTGAAGAAGGGTCTAGGCCCGAAACGTCAAGCTTTCCTGCTCCTATGATGCTGCTTGGCCTGCTGTGTTTATCTAGCTCCACACCTTGTTATCAAACATTTCAATGCCTTTTTTTTAAACCCAAACTCTCCACATTGTTGGTAATCTGAAATCTATCAATCTCTATCTTAAACATGCACAATGACTGAACGTCCACAAACCTCTGGGGTAAAGAATTACAAGGATTTACAACTCTGAGTTTAAAAAAAAAGAATTGTCATTGAAAGTCAATCCATAAGCCCTTTTTTTTTAGGGTGGCATGGTGGCTCAGTGGTTAGCACTGCTGCCTCACAGTGCAAGGGACCTGGGTTCGATTCCACCCTCAGGCGACCGTATGTGTGGAGTTTGCACATTCTCCCTGTGTCTGAATGGGCTTCCTCTGGATGCTCCAGTTTCCTCTCTCAGTCCAAAGATGTGCAGGCCAGGTGGATTGGGCCATGCTAAATTGCCTGTAGTTTTCAGGGATGTGTAGATTAGGGGGATGCTCTGAGACTCAGTGTGGATTTGTTGGGCTGAAGGGCCTATTTCCACACTGTAGGGAATCTATGAAGATAAATGACAGCCATAAATCTGTGATTTAAATGTACAGCAGCAAAAACTGTTACTTTGACAGGACCTGTGAGTAGGGTAAGGTAAGTGTGTAATTAGGATGCCAGTTTTGTAGGTTGCCAAGGTACATGGTGATTAAGGTGCCAGATAGATTGATTACTAGAGCACACGTTAGGAGGGTTCTAGGAAAATGAAGGAGTGCTTAGACTAGGTTGGGATGGGCGGAGGAGTACAGGTACAGGCTGGATGAGGACAGTGCCATGTTCAGCAAAGGGAATGGGGTGTTAGCTTCAGCAGTGAAGGAGGAAGGCTGCTAGATCAGCAGCATGGGTGGGTTTCAGGAGCAGCATTGGTGGGAGTATAAGGGGGTCTGAGGATGTGCAATTTGGCAAGTGTGCAGTAACTCAGGGAGGGGGCTTCAGTTAATAGTTACCCAAGCTTTAGACTAGGTTTTTTTTTTGTTTAAAATTTCCTGGATAACATTTCTTTTAAATTGTAGACTTTGAGAGTTTCAAATGTGGGGAAAATGCCCAGTAGAATCTTCAATTTCCCGGTCACCTCCCTAGGTAACTGCTATGTTGGGGATACTGCGGGGTCTTAACATGCAACTCACATCTATGCATTAGAAATGATTATTTGGTCACTGGAATATCAGGCCAGTAGTAATTAAGTTGAGGCAAAATTATAGTCACTTGTGCAAATGCTAAGCTACTTAAGGAAAGTCAGTGCATTTTTTTATGGGTAAGTCATGTTTAATTAACTTGCTGGAATTTTCATGAAACAAAATAGGTTGATGAGGACAATACGTTGCTGTAATCAACATGGAATTTTGAAAGACATTTTATACAACGCAGCACAACAGATTGTAAACAAAGTTATCACTCATTTCACAAAAGGGTTGGTCGTTACATGCATTAAAAAATGCGTGACAAGAAACAGACAGCAGTAGTTAGTCGAATGCATTTCAGTCTGGATGACAGTTTATAATGTAATTCTTCACGAGACAGTGGCATCACAGAAAAGGAGCGGAGGGAGGCTCAGTGAGGAGAGGTCTGGTTAGGTGAAGACCAGAGTGTGATATCTCACACCAGGTATGAAAAGTGCTTCTGTCACAAAAAGCTGGTCTGACTGGCCATTTTTGAAATATTCAGCCTGCTGCAGGGACAGCAAAGCGTTTTTGTTGCTATTACAAAAGCTGATTGATATGGAGCACTCTCTCCAAAAGCCAGGATTGTGGGCTCCTAGAACAAGGGAGAGAGGAGAGGATTTCGGGGCAACAGCATGTGTCCATGTTTGTAATCATCCTGGCAGTGGAGCCGAGTTTCTAATTGTCTCAGCTGTTCCTGCTATTGGACAAAGAGCTTGCCCCACCAGGGCCATGTGACAGTTGGTGTGCATCACCCACGCAACGTTTAAACAATTGTGCACACAGGCATTCAGCTCAACACTGAGATCATCTTACTCCATCTTTAATGTTCTTCCCAAGCAGCATGGCAAAATTCTGACTGGGCTGCAGCAAGATGGCAACTGATAGGGATCACACTTATTAAATGCCTTGCTAGTGCTGTAACCTCCCTCCTTAAAATTCAGCCTCCCATTTAATCAAACAGCCCACACAAGCTAAATGACAGGAAAATTGGACCAAGCAACCAGAACGGGTTCACGGTGGATTTAACTCGTTGCTTGCTCCAAATGATCTCTATGATGGAAACTGGGCAACAACATCTCAGGGAAAACTTTACGAGCACCATACAAAATCACATCACCTCCACAAACATTGTCACCCAACATGTTGCAGCCTGTATGAACCGTCATGGCACATTTCCGATCCACTTACGGGACACTTCTGCCAGGAAGCTTGTCATGGCTGTCAGCAAGTCTCAGTCGAGTCAAAGACATAGCCTTTGCTTGAGGGTCCCAGCACAGGAAGACAAGGGCGGCCTCTGATGCCAGTCCACACCCTGCTTGGAATAGTCATGGTCAGGATACTCTCCCTTCAAGAAGGTCAGAAGGAGGATGATTAACAGTACACCACCTGCGTTGACTATTTTTGCTCTATTGTTGGTTGTCAGAAGTCACACAACGTCAGGTCATAGTCCAACACATTAATTTAAAAACACAAGCTTTTAGAGCGCTTCTTCTGCACCATGTGACGGAGCAGTACTCTGAAAGCTGTGATTTCAAATAAACCTGTTGGACTATAACCTGGCATCATGTGATTTCTGACCTTGTCCACCCAGTCCAACACCTGCACATCCACATCAAGGTTTTCCTTGTGGAATGAGAAAGAGGCAGGTGTTACAGGAGCAGAAAGTAGCCATCACGACTATTACAGTTGCAGATGGGGAGATGTTCTGAGTGAGTGAATAGGCAGTATAGAGGGGCATTTGGATTAGTGAAGTCAGGTGTTGTGGCGGGGAGGGTAAGAGGGGGAGATGTTGCAGGGAATGGTGAGAGTGTTAGAGCAAAAGCGAAGGTAGGAGCTGAGTACAGTAGCAAAGATAAAGTGTGGGGTAAGAGTTTGGATGATTTCCATCAGGGACATTCAAGAGACTGAATTGGGAGGGCCCCAGGGTTTATAAAACAGTCCATATGAATTCCCTGCAGGAACTATTCCATTGTTAAGACTGACTCTGTGATTCAGGTTTTCCTGCAGGTTATCAGGTTTGGTAACAGGCAGTCCAACAGATGAGTGTTTGGAGGTGGGAGAGAGGCAATGTGAAAACCAAGTGTTTGAAGACAGTTCAATCCCAGAGGCACTGTGGAAGCTGGTAAGAAATTGATATTAATGGAACTCAGACCCTGACAACATTCATCAACATAAAAAACATCATGTCACACTCTAATCACAGCTGTATCTACATTTTAACAAATGTTCAACAGTGCCTGGACATCACATCACATGAAACCATGTGAATACAAAGTTTAGGTGACTGAATCCAGTTAAAAATTCTGTGGAATACGGATAACATTACCATTTATTCTTCAAAGTGCTTTATTTTGTGAGAAACACTACTTCCCATTGGGCTTCAAATCCAGTGAATTTTGGATCCATGAATGGTTTGCTTAATGTGGCAGCATCACTTTAGAAAATGATTAATAACAGCCCATTCCTTCATAACAGACAAAACTATCAAATTTGTTTATTCTCAAATTAAATCCTGCAGTTCAGCCACTTTTCCCAGGAATGAGATATCAACATTGAAAAGGTTTTGCACACAATCATTGTGGTATATAACACAAAAGATGTGTTGACCGTGACATTTGAGAAACTGTGTTTTCTCTCTGGACCTTTAAAATTTAAGTGAAAGCCTTCTCATGGTCTCCAAGGTGGCGGTTCTTACTATCAGTGGATTAGTACTGACCATGACCACGTAAAGTATTACTCAGGGCAGAATATGATTCTTGCTACAGGAAATACACTGAAACAATTTTGTTTTAATGTAATGTCTGTATATTCTTTTGAAAGACAATTGCATAAAAGAAGGCAAGTTAAAGAAGATACAAAAAGACTGGGATGCTTTATTTTTTGAATTGGAATGTGAACATTGCTGGCATGACCAGTATTTGTTGACGCTTTCTAATCCAACTGAGTAGCCAGTCCTATTTCACAGGCACAGGACAGCCAAGAGTCAAACATATTGCTCTGGATCTCCACTCACATATTAGACAGGTTGATTAGGGACAGCAGGCTTCCTTCTCTCAAGGAAATTCGTGAACCAGTTGGGTTGTTTCAACAATTTGCTGCTCAGTGGCAAAGGGAACTTCTTTACTCAAATCATTCAGTAACTCATGCTAACCATTAGAAAATACTAGGTAGGGTCAGTGTGTTAAATCCGATTGTAGTCCAGTACAACCCATTGAACCGATGGCAAAAAAAGTGATTGTACGGAATTGTACGAAGTTGTACAGAAAATGAAAAACGCTAGCCATCACAGCAGGTCAGGCAGCATCCGGGGAGAGAGAACAAGCTAACTTTTCGAGTCCAGATGAGTGTTCATCAGAGCTGACATCAAGTATGGAAGGGGCAGCATTTATACAATAAGCGGGGAGTGGAGTGCTGGGCGAAGAAGGGTGTTGGTACCATTGTTCTGCCATTCTCACATTCCAGTCACTTAATCTGCACTATCAACACCCTTTCTCCCACACCATACCACACCACTCCAGCCCCTGATTAGTGCATAAATGCTGCCCCCTCCACACTTCATAAGAAAAGAGAAGATCTTAATCCCAGGAATTAGTCTTGTAACTCTTTTCTGCACTCTCCCAATGTCTTCAATCCTTGCTAAAATATTTTCACCATTTAAATAATTGTCTGTTTTGCTGTTATTCCCACCAAAATGGATGAAGGGTAAAATAAACTTTAGAAAAGCTTCAATGAAAGTACTGCATCCTTGTATTGTGTCCTGTCAAAGACACCACTCTTCAGGAAGGACATCAACAACTCGGAGGAGGTGTAGAGAGATCTACCAGAGTGATACTAGGGACTTCATTGACATGGAGAGATTGTTGTAGGAGAGGTTATCCTCCAGTAAGTGCAGAAGATTAAGAGATTGATAGAAGTGTTACTGTTCCCAGTGGTAGAAATGTCAGTAGTCTGAAGATACAGATGAACTTTGTTTGGACTTCTGTTCTGCTGTCTTATATCAGGGAAGGTTTGTTCCTGAGTAAAGGCATCTGAGCTGTTAGGCGGTCTGGAAGAAAAGGTTTGCAGCAATTTAAGAAGGCAGCAGACTACCATGTAATGAAGGATGGGCAAAAAATTCTGGTGTAGGCAATGTCACCATATCCCATAAGTGAATAGAAAACAATTAAATTAAAAACACAGAAGATAGGAGTAAGCCATTCAGCCCTTTGAACCTGCTCCGTCATTCAACATATCACGGCCGATCATCTAGCTTACTATCCTGTTTCCACTTTCTCCTGTTTCCTTTGAACCCATTAACCCTAACAGCTATATCTAGAACAGTTACATGGGTTTGATCCAGATTACCTGAATCACAGCACGTATTGGTGATCCCATGCTACATAGGTGTAAATGGTCCTGAGCTGTGAAACACAAGACAACTAAACCCCTATACCTCAGATTTAATGTTCATTAACAGCAAATATTGCTTTAAAAATAGATAAAATTATTTGCTATCCCGGAAATATCTAAAATCTTCACAAAACCAGATCACTCAAAACACTGAGACAATGTAGAGCAGAAAATATTGAATACCAACGTCTTGTGAAGCTAATCACAATGTCGATATCATCTATTGTCTATTTGCACTGATAGATGAGGTTGCATTCATCATCGCAACTGCTCATATCAGTCGTGATTCCAAGAAAGGAATGTCTAGACTTAGCTCTACCCTTCAGTTGTCCTTCACTAATATAATTGTAATAAATGATGCTGACACATTCCTCAGCGCAGCTTAGGAAGCAAACCCATTTGCCTTTCTAAGGTAATTACACTGTAAGATGTATCTATACACATATTTACAGATGCTTTGATAATTATATTAGTGCAAGGACACCGCAAGGACATATGCAGTTGGAAATCATGATGTTACTAATACAATTAATATGAAAAACAGAAATGCATTTTAGATTAATCATATTGTGTAAAGTATGCAAAATTCATTGCGGCTTCATTAAAACTGGGCAAGGTTTCGTAATGTTTATAAATACATTGAAATGTTGAGAGCATTCAATCTTTTAGAATTAATAATCAGCAATTAAATCCAATCTGCTTTAATTTGCCATCTCTGGGTAATGAACAATTTCACAGCAGTACTGGCTTTCCATAACCGTGCCAAAGTACCAGTGCACTGGCCTTGCCTGCCTCAGTCAAATGTTGGTGCAAAACCTGCCACTCCACACTGATATCAAGGTGTATTTAGAAGCAATAGTAACGCCTGATATTAGGGCTGCCTTGACTGAAGTAGCATAAAATGGCTGAAAGTAATTCTCAGTTGACATAAAATGGTTGAGGAAGATTTTTTAGATGAAACAAAGGCCTGTGATATTTAACATTAGAACTATAAGTTGCAGTAATGGTAGACTGCATCAAAAGAGGATACCCAAGGTAACAAGATTAAAACACACACAAAGGGTCGTGTGAAATACGTACAATTGAATCCTGTTGAAAGAGAGGTGAAACTACAGCTGTGGTTCGCACAGAGACAGGTTTGAAAAGGAATATCCTTGAGAAATGCTCTTAGAGAACCCACCTACTCAGGCAAGTGCAAAGTTTGATATGTAGCATAGGATAGAAAGAAGGGACAGATCTACATCAGTTAAAACTCTATGGAGTTTTTAAGATATAGGCATTAAGGGATTTAACTATTTTCTGGGAAAAATCAGTCTAAGGCAGTTAGACTATTCTCAGGAGACCGCTGATTAACTGGTATAACACCTAACATTTGGAATGTGGTTGAATAAGTTGCATGGTGAAGGCCTAAGGATAAGCAATAAGGGAGGCTGATAAATATCATGAGATCATAGAACAATCTGAAAACTGTCCTTGATAAACCTGATTGGATGTGTATGTAATCAATTAACACCAGGATTAGTTTGTAACAGCCAAAGGCAGGTTACAACCAGATGTATAAAAGGATATGTTTCTGTTTGTTCTCTTCTCAGTGCAGAAGTCCCTGAAGTGCCCAGAGGTTTTCTCCCCATTGGCGTAAAACAATAAACTCTTTAATGCTGGAAGTGAACCTGGGCTTCAAGTGGTTCATTTGCCTGTCTCAGTTGAATGCTGGTGTAAAACCTGCCACTTCACACTGAGATTAAAGTTTCAATTTGGAATCAACAGCAAGGCCTGAAGTGCATTGAGTCTTCCCAGTACATGCTCCCCTTCATCCTGTTGTTAGGCATTGTGCCGAGGCTACATTTAATCTCTGCTAGTGGTGAGTGTAAATATTGCTGCTGGATTGTGAACACCCACTTAAAACTCCAGGAATAATCTAATAAGCATTATTCTGCTGGGCCTGTACTTATTTCTTCATGGTATCACTTTCCTTGCTTCTTGTAGACCTTCATAGTTCATTATGATCATTGTGCGTTTCATGTCGGTGGACAATATCTTCCTGCTTTTAACACCTGCTTCATTCCAAAATCCCTGGATTTTCCAGTAATCAGGTACCTGTTGGGTTGCCAACCCCTCAGGATCAGTCTAAAGTCTTCAGGAAATAAAAATCATTCTCCAGGACAATGCTGGGCAACCTTGGAACAATAATCAGCAGAACATTAGGAAAGATTGCACATTTTTGGCATTTTCTTTGGACTATTTCCAGCGCTAGACATGAAAATACTGAAGTGGGGAAAAGGCTATTCTACTGAAGACAAGTACCATCCAGTTGGGTTTTTTTTTCTCATTTTCAACTGGCATCAGAAGCCAATCGCAAGAATAGTTGCATTTGGTAACTCATAGCTACAGTATGGGGCAAGGTCATGTGATGAAACCACCAGCAATACATATAATCACACCTTACATCTAATTGACTTTCTAACAGAATTAGACTTAGGATCGAGGAGGTCTTAACCAGCAACAGCTGACCAGTCAAAGGTTGCCTCCTGATGGAATAGCAACTATCGAACAAACAAGTTTTATTGGGAGAGTGGGTCTCTCATGATAGGGGGAGGGATATGAGCTGATGCAAGAGTCTCAGGAAGAAAAGGGGAAGTCTTTCTGAAGTAGGAGCAATGGAGTGACTCGTAGCAGACCCGGCTGATGCCCAGTCCTCAACTGTGCACAAATTGAGTGATGTTTGCTCCTCACCTACCAAGCAACAGACTGCTCACATTGGATTGTCAGTCGTAAAGTGACTTTAGGGTCAGTCAACTCATTCTTGTCCTGCCTGGAGCTGATGTAATTGCAGATCAGTCAGGAATTGGCCCTCAAGTGCTAAATTGACCTTCCCATCCAAACTTAGTTATGCTTTAAATGGGAGGCTGGCAACATTCCAGTAATCTCGAACACCACTATCCTGCCTAACTAAGTGTTCTTCCTACTTCCAGGCATTTCGCTTCTGGGCCAGCAAGATTCCTTGCAGAACGTCAACTGTCTGGAACAAATAGTATGGAGCATGTAGACAATGCGAAACATATCTATGTGTAAAGCTACAGGACGTGTCAAAGGGCGTGGAAGTCTGAAATGTGTCAGATACTGTAGAAAGGTTTGGCACATATAGGAGAACATGGAATAATGTGGAACATGACTGAGGACGTGGCACATTCCAGAATACGCTGGAGTTTGGAAGAGTCCACAGTTGGCTTGTTTGGGGTCCTCTTGTTGGTATTAACGTTGGACCAGTTGGGCCTCCAATCTCTTTTGAAGCTGGGATAATTTTGTTTCCACACAAAAGGAACGTGATTCAGGCAATTGTATCTCTGGGAAGCTCATTCTGGAATAAAGACGAAAGTGCTGAACTCAGTGGGTCTGTGGAGATAGTAAAGTTAACATTGAGTCTGATGTGAACCATAGCATCTTCTGTATTTATTTCAGATTTCTAGGTTTCAAAATTGCTTTTATTTAACTTCCAGAATGAGCTTATCTCACTTTTGGGCTCTACCATTTCTTCCAAATTAGCCTGCTGGAAGCTGAAATGAATCCTGCAAGGCTTCTTTCAGTCAATGGTCCCCTCAAGTCTGCTACCCTTTAGATTAGCATTGTGCTGGTCACCATTCTCAGTCACTCCCTATTACTGCACACAACGTTATAGTGTGCCTCAAGGATTACACAATCCTGAGACGTTCAGTTTCTCATTTGTTTCTCTCCTGTAATTACAATGTGGCAACAAATTTTCTGCACCCTCACTGATCATAGAAATAGCCCTGAGTGGGACATATTCGTCTGCTCTCAATCGTGCACTAAAAATGCTGAGATTGCATATACACCAAATTAAAAGAAAAATGTTTTGAAGACGTATTGGAAACATAGAAATCTGAGCATTGCTTAGATTGGATGCTTTTATCAGAAACAAAATTGTCTCCAGTTCATATTTACTGAGTGAATGAAAAACACAGTCAGTGACAGTGAGGTCCAATTGATATTAAAAACTGACTCTGCTGACAATTATTTAAGCTGAAATGGGATTTCCTTTGTGTATACATTCTCAACTATGCATATGTGGCATGTACTGACAAGACTTCAAGTATATATAAATTATAATAAGTTTATGTTTTTCCCGATCTAGTCTGTCAAATCACAGAAAGACTAACGGTTTCAAAATTGCGAGTTGCTATTTTTGGACAGACATTTTTCTTGCTTTGTATACGAGTATATGAGCTGTATTATCACAAATTCTGCACCCCTCTTGAATAGCAAAGAGTTGAATTTAACAGTACGTACCAGTTTAGGCCAATATTATAGATGGAAATATAGTGTAGAAAATGTGCTCATCTCGGGATGAGGATTGATGTCCTGTTTACACTCTCTTTGGAACTGCCTCGAAGGTTTCCACTGCTGGAAGTCTGAGTTCATGGATAATTTTGCTGCCACTGACTTCACTCTCATCACATTGTGTTCCCAATGAGCTTTCTGCCTGCTAAGCTACATTGGGCTCTTGTCAAGCCACAGCTCAATTTTAGAATAATAATTCTTGTTTTAAAATACTGCCTCGACCTCAGCAGACCTATGAACAGGCAGAGAATAGAGGAATACAAATGGCAGGCAGCAGATGGAATTAGTTTAAAATGGCAACATTATCAGCACTCAGAGAACCAGGCACCTGCTCAATCCCTTGCAGGAAAGGACCCTGTGGTCTTGGCACTGATGGATTTTTGTTCAAATATGGAGGGAGGTGGAGCAGCAGACAGGCATATAGGGCACAATGGCACAATGGCACAGATTACCCAGAAGTGCAGCAAATCATGAAACCTGTCTGTCCCCATTGATAAAGGAATGGCGATAGTGGGGCAGAGAAACATGTGCTCAATCCAGGGGCAAGCAGACAGGGCAGTGTCAGGAGGCACACAGCAGAGTTGGAACAATGCACAGGCCTTCTACACTTTTCACTCAAGACACTGCAGATGTAGTTGGGCCTTCCATCTGCATACTGCCTGCCTCCCTCCAAACCTTGAAAGTTCAGGCCAAGGAGGGTCAACTTGCCTTTGGTAAGAGATCTTCAGCACTTCTTGATTATCCAACAAAGGAAATGCCCTAAGACTGCCTCACCTCCAGGGCTAACTAGCTCCATTGCTGAGCAAGCTGTCTCTCCCCTATCTTTGGAACTGAACAGCTCACTAGTTGCAGTAGGGAGGAAACTCTCCTGAGAGCACATGTTCACTGTTCAGTGAAAATTTCACAATTTATACAAATCTGTTTTTCACCATTCATGTGGTTGTTCATGTGTCCATGCAGGGCCCAGACTCGGTTGTATCCCCCTGTATCAGCGCTAACACCTCAAATCCAAGATGACACTTCTTCAGAACTCAGTCATATCAGACTTGAAATGTTAACCCTGTATCTCTCTCCACAGACGCAGCCAGACCTGCTGAATTTCTTCAGCATTTTGTGTTTGTTACAAAGTGTGATGACACAGGAAAATCAGTAAGTGATTAATTAGTATTTATCTTTAGCTGTTTCTAAATTTTGTTTAAATCAAGAGATGTGACATCTAAAATTCTATTTTATGGTGAGTACAATAGCAACTGAGTTCATAACAGAATTCATGCAGAGCTGGTCCAGGAGCTTTCATTAAATCCAGTAGGTTAAGCAAGGAACTAACTAGATTCCTAAATAGGGAATAAAAATTAATTAGTTTATGAATAGAATCATAGAACCCCCACAGTGCAGAAGGAAGCCATTTGAACTATCAAGTTTTGCATCGACCCTCCAAAGAACATCCCACTCAGACCCCCATCTATCCCCATAGCCCCGCTAATCTACATAGCCTGCACATCCCTGGACACTACAGGGCAATTTAGCACAGCCTATCTAATTTGTAATCTTTGGACAGTGGCAGGAAACTGGAACACCCAGAGGAAACCCATGCACACATGGGGAAAACATGCAAACTCCACACAGTCACCCAAGGCTGGAATCAAGCCCAGGTCCCTGGCACTGTGAGGCAGCAGTGCTAACCAATGAGGCATCATGCTGCCCCATAGAAGTTTGTTGAGGCAGTCTCTAGGGCATTTTTAGTTGGGTGTTTCAGAAATGCCGAGGGTCTTCTTCCCAGGGGCAAGTTGACCCTCCTCGGCCTGACGGTAGGGGGCGCTAAAACCTGTTGCTGCAATTCATATGCTGTGTGGGAACTTCAGGATGTTTTGTAGCAGAGGCAGTGCTGTAATGGGAAAGTCACTGGGCTAGTAACCCAGAGGCCCACAATAATGATCTCGGGACAACAGCTGGTGGACTTTCAATTCTCTTAGTCAAAGTGTGGAACTAAAAACTAATCTCAGTAATGTTGTCATGATATTAAATTGTCATAAAAGGAAGGGTGACAGCCTAATGGTATTATCAGCGGAAAGTTAATCCAGAGACCCAGGTAATGTTCATGGCAAATGGTGGAATTTGAAGTCAATGAAAACTCTTGAATTAGGAGTCTCGTGATGGCCATGAACCAGTTGTTGATTGTCAGAAATTTTAAAAAAATCACCTGATTGGCCTACATGCAACTCCAGATCCACAGCAATGTGGTTAACTTTTAACTGTCCTCTGGGCAACTAGGGATGGGCAATAAATGCTGGAGTAGCCAGAGATTTCCACATCCCGTGAATGAATTAAAACAAAACTATTTGGTTCTCTTGTCATTTTATGGAGGGGAATCTGCTTTCCTTATTCAAGTGACCTGCACGTGGCTCTGAAACAGCTTAGCATGTCACTAAGCTGCACCAAACCACTGCAGAAAAGGCAAACAGGAATGCAAATAGGCATGACACTTACAGTTAAATTGGGCAACACATGGTGTATCACTTACTTGATGCCAAGATAAAGGCAATCACAGAGAATATTCTGAAGGGGACAGGGAATGAGCCAGACGTTGTGGAACATGACAAGCATTCTTAGAAGTCCAAAAGAAGATTAAAAAAAAACAGATTATATTTCCAGCACTACGTGCTAGTGAAGGTAGAACTAAGGAGGTAGAGAGGAGCAATGTGTGGCTTAAGGCACAATGCAGGAGGGATGGCTTCAGATTCTTGGGGTATTGGTACCAGTTCTAGAACAAATGACACCTACTCAAACTGATGGATTACACCTCAATGGGATTGTGACCAACAGCCTCACTGGGAGGTTCACGCGTATGATTATGAAGGGGTTAAATTACATTGGCAGGTGATTGGCCACCAGTAGAAAAGGCAGAAAAGATGAATAAAGTGCATAAAGGAACAGAACTATTGGAGAGTATTAAATGACAAAGTAGCAGAATATTACACTTGTGCCCTTGTATTGTTTAAATATTGTGAGAAATGTGAATAAATCAAGGGTACTGAAGAAAATGGAGGGAAGAAAAGGAGGTGGCTTGAATGGAAAAAGGGGGAAAAGGAGAGAATCCAAAACTGGCAGAAAACTGGCAAATAGAATTCCATGGCAGTGTGAGATGATGCATTTTGATACGGTGATGGATTCCCTTTTCTTCTTTTTTGTTGCGTACAATTTGTATTTTAAGCAAAGTTGTGAGAAAATTGTAATGTTTAAGGAACAGTAAGTGCAATGCATTTGTGGCATTTGACTGTTCCAAAACAGGACTTGCAATTAACTCTGCACAGCAATAGGGATGGGGCTTGTTGCAAGGGTTTCAATAGGTCACTCAGTGAGATTCAGGAGCGCCTCAAGGACAGTCCCAGCTCCAAAGTTAAAGAATGAGAAAGAGAGAGAGCAGACTATGTTCAATAGGCCTGCTGTTAGCTGTGCTGCTAAAAACGACCAAATTCGAGATTTCATGTGAGTGGGGCTCAGAGAGGTCAGATAGCACTTGAACAACTTTGTGGACTGAATGCTTAGGGAAGTCCTAGGAGCTGAGACGGGTTCAAAAATACCCTGCACATAATTAATAGTTATGTAATTTGACTACATGGTGTCTGTGTTGTCAGGTCTCAGGGAAATCCTAAAGCCGTTGAATAGCTATGTGTAATAAGAACTCAGGGAAGTCTTAGAAGTTGTGAAGGGCTCAAAAAAAAAGCTGGTGCAAAATTAGTAGCTCCATAAAGTAGAAAATGGGTTGAAAGCCCACAAACTGTATTTGCTTTGTGTAGCTGAGCCAGGTTACAGCTTAGGAGGTAGTTTTAGCAGTAGTACTGGCTTAGTGAACCTCACTGTTTCTGAAAAGCTGGAATTGTGCTTTGTGTAAGTACTGGAGATCAGTTTTCAAATATCTCCCTAGCCGTAGTCCCAGGAAGGAAGGTGGATCACAAGAGCATGAACAGTCATTGAGAAAGTTCATGATGGAGGCAGTTTATTTGCCAAGTCATCAAAAGTGAAGAGTCATAACTGTTGTAAAGTTTTCATGCAATTTTTGACCCATTGTATCACTACTGTCTGGGGGTGATTGTTGGATCTGTCTAGATTGCATTTACTGTTTGATATGTTCTGTGGGGTGTTCAACCACAGTTTGTTTGTTATCATTATTGGTTTCATGTAATGTTTGAGATGTTTGTTTATAAGATGTATCTACCCTTACAGATTGTAAACCCTTTCTTGTTAAGAATTTTGAACATTTGTTTAAGTTTTATTTGTAATAAACTCATTAATGTTTGTTGTCCAGGTAAACCTGGCTAAATGGTTACAGTTACAGTCTGAGACCTATGTTATTATATACATTACCAATCTGGTTAAATTTAAAATTGGTATTGGGCAGTAAAGAAGTGTGTCAAGAAGGAATCAGTAACCCTGCCAACCTTGGTGTAGCAACATAAATACCATTTATTGAGCCATTTACTGAATGACTTATTGTTACGCGTATTCAGCACCATTCACATTAGCTTAGAATACGTTGAGAAAAAAAAGAAATAAAAAAGAGTCCATCTTTCCTTTCCACAGCCAGAAATACTGTGAATGGAATGAGACTCAATGCTCTGGAATGGAAGAGGGGCTTGGGGATACAGGTTCATGTTTTAAAAAACACACAGGTTGTTAAGCTCTTTAAAAACCTAAATCTGAAGCTATGCTTTTTCACAGCACAGAGAATATAATAGCCAATAGTTGATGCTAAGCCTCTGCAAAAACTTAATGAAAGCTCAGCTGGACAAGGATGCAAAGTCTGGAAAAAGTTCGAGGTGTTAGAGATGGTATGTTACAGGTTGGACAGGATGCTGCTTGCCATGAGGAAATACAAAACTAGAAAATGTTGGACTTGAATTATTTGAATAAATCAGCTTGGCAGGCTGACATAAGCAAAGTCTTTAAAGGTTTGAAAATACAGAACAGGGATCAGAAATGGTTGGAGGGGAGAAGGCATCAAGACTAAATTAAGCATTCATTTTACATTATCTTGACTGAAAGTCATCTTGAAGTTAAAATTTTAAATCCGCTTCTAAATAGTATCCCTCTTTGAAGTGTTAAACATAGAGCTTCTAATGAGTTAGCAGTGGAAACATCCAAATTACACAGAAAATTTCAGCACCTATAAATATATTTTTAAAATCAATCTGCTCAAAGGTGTTATGATGCACCTCCGGAGCAAGTGGGGCTTGAACACAAAAGCTTTCCAACCCAGAGGTAGGGAGACCACTACAAGACCCTGTCAGCACTCTCAAGTACAATTCAATGAACCTAATGGCAACACCAGAAAGTGTAGTAAATTCTCTAATGAAACATACAAGATTAAACCAAAATGTTGATTGAGGGGGTGCTGATAAACTCCAACCCCTGCAATATCCACTGGTGATGGAAAACTCAAATCCTGGATACCAAGTATTCCCTCTTCAGGGACACCTGGGCATGGACATAGCAATTGAAGCAAGACATGGTCAGGTCCTACCACTCCCTCCAAGGCCACTATCTTAACCATTTTTTGGTTACCTTGGCAAGGCCCAGCTGCAGACATGAGTAGATCTTTCAATCTGCCCAAGACCCCATCTCCACTGCACTTTGCGTCTAATGATTAGGAACGTGGGACTGAAGTGCAGCCAAAAATTCAGCAAGTAGTCTCTTCAATAATGAAAAAGTGCTCTAACCTTGTGCAATCCACATGCACATGGTATACAGATTTCTCAAGATCACAAACAGTACAGGCCATCTGGGAGGCAGTTAACCGCTTTAACCATTACATTTTTATTGAAAAGATATGCTTTAATCATAGAAGGAAATCTTTTATGTACATACACAGTTAATGTAGCCATTCTGATCTATACTGTCATTACTTACAAAGAATAAAATAAACGTTGGTGTTCGCCTTTCTCTATATTAACCTCATGGCATTTAGCGGAGGCATCAGCAGGGTCTGGTAACTGAATAAATCCCCTGTTATGGTTTGGCAGAAGGACCTTGAACGGTTGTCTTTCCCCACTGTGCCTTGGCAGCAGCGGCCTCAAGCTTCATTGTGTCCCTCAGCACGTAGTCCTGGACCTTGGAATGTCACTTGGTCAGGGTCAACTCTTTCAATTGGAAGACCAGCAAGTTTTGGGCAGACCAAAGAGCGTCTTTCACTGCGTTGACGGTCCTCCAGGTACAGCTGATGTTTGTCTCAGTGTGCGTCCTGGGAAACATACCGTTGAGCACAGAGTCCCACGTCACGGAGCTGCTTAGGGAGAACCTTGACAAAAACCACTGCGTTTCTCTCCAGCCTTCCTTTGCACAGGTACATCCCAGAAGGAGGTGTGTGACAGTCTCGACCCCTCCACAGCGATTTTGAGGGCAGTGCAGAAAGTCTGGGCATGCATGAAGGACCTCACAGGTAGAGTCCTTCTCACCACCAGCCAAGCAACGTCCTGGCGCTTGTTGGAAAGCTCTGGTGATGAGGCATTCTGCTAAATGACTTTGACAGTCTGCACAGGGAACCACTCGACAGGATCCACCCTCTCCTTTTCCTGAAGGGTCTCGAGGACTCTACGTGCTGACTACTGCCTGATGGACTTAGGGTCAAGGGTGTTTTTCTTCACAAATTTCTCCACGAAGGACAGGTGGTATGGGACAGTCCAAAAACTTGGAGTGTTCTGCAGCAACGAGGCCAAGCCTTTCCTTCGCAACACCAGGCACAGGAAGAAACTCAGTAAGTAGTGACACTTGGCGTTTGCGTACTGAGGATCTACGCACAGCTTGACGCAGCAATACAGCACACAAAAGTGACCATCAGGGTGAGGGTGGCATTGGGTACGTATGTATTTTTCTCCCTTTGTCCAGTTCTTCATACATGACATCCCTTCAGACTTGGTCCATCTTCGACCTCCAAATGAACTGAAAGATGGCCCAGGTCACTGTGCAGCGGCACAGGTTCGGGGAATAGGCCAGACCTGTGCCACGTACAACAACACCGAGAGTACCTCACACCTGATGACCAGGTTTTTACCTGCAATGGAGAGCGACCTGTGCTCCCATCTGCATAGTTTCTGCCTCACTTTGGTGACATGCTCCTCCCACGTTTTGGCGCATACCCCAGCCCCTTTGAACCAGGTATGCAGCACCTTCAGGTAATCTGTCTTGACAGTGATGGGAATGACGGATCGGTCAGCCCAGTTCACAAAGAACATGGCCTTGCTCTTGCCCCTATTGCCGCTCTTGACCAGTTCAAACTAGTCGCGGATGATCAAGAGTCTGCTCACTGAATGCGGATCTGAGCAGAAAACGACAATGACTTCCATGTAAAGGGAGGCTATGACCTGTAGGCCTTTGCTGCCTGGACGTCACCTCTCTCTGGCTCGCAAGCTTCCTGATGGACTCGGCAAAAGGGTCTATGCAGCACACAGACAAGGCAGGAGAGAGTGGGCAGCCCTGCCTGACTCCAAATCTGATTGGGAAGCTTTCTGATAACCAACCATTGATTGAGACTGCACAAATGATGTCAGTGTAGAGCAGTTGGATCCAATTGCAGATTCCCTCCTCAAAGTCCAATTTGGAGAGAACATCTCTCATATACATGTGCAATATCCTGTCGAAGGCCTTCTCCTGGTCCAGGCTGATGAGGCAGGCATCTATCCCCCTGTACTGCACGTAGGCGATCGTATTCCTGACAAGCGCGAGGCTCTCAGCGATCTTCCTGCCCCGGTACAGCACAGGTTTGGTTAGGGTGAATTACCGATCCCAGAGCAGACCTGACCCAGTTGACAATGACCTTAGACAGGATTTTGTAATCTACATTCAACAGTGAAATTGGTCGTCAATTTCTAATTTCTTCCCTCTTCCCCATTCTGCTTGTAGAGGAGAGTGATAATGCCTTTCCTCATGGATTTGCACCTGGTACCTGCCAGAGGCCTGTCATATACCTCCAGCAGGTCCTGACCAATCAAGTCACACAGAGCTGAATACAACTTGGCTGGTAAGCCATCACTTCTGGGAGTTTTATTCTTTTCAAAGGGCTCGAGGGCCTTGGTTTGCTCATCCAGGGATATCGGCTGGTCCAACCTCTCCCTCATGCTGTCTGTGGGCTTCATGTCATACAGTCTGGCATAAAAGGGTTTGCTGATCCTCAGGATGTCCGACTGCGATGACGTTACTGAGCCACTTTCTTCCTTCAGGCTGCTGAGCACAGAGCTGTCCTTGTGCACCTTCCGGAAGAAGAAACCTGAGCACGTCTCATCCCGCTCCACAGAGCGGACCCTGGACCAGAAATTTATCTGAAGTTGCTGGCTCTTCACCTCCTGGAGATCTTCCGTGACATCAACACCCATTGTCTGCAGCAGGAGCAGGTTTTGCTTTTCTGGAGTTGTGATGATTTTCCCTGCCTCTCTCTCACCTTCTGAACAACTTTGAGGATCAAGAACCTCTTGATGCTTCCTTTGACTGTTTCCCACCAATCCCCTGAGACTCAAAGAAAGGTTTCATGGTTCTCCAACCTGTGTAATCCCTTTTGAGCTCCCCATGTTTTCTGGGGTCAATAGTTTCACATTTAGCTTCCATGTTCCCTTGCCAGCCTGCTGGTCAATCCGTAGGTGACAGCTGGCCAGGAGGAGGCAGTGGTCAGAGAAGAACACTTGCTTGATTCCAATGGATCTGACTGAGAACACTTGGGCCACAAACAGGAAGTCTATCCTTGAGTGGACAGACCCGTCTGGCTGCAACCAGGTGTATCTGTGTTCCACCTGCAAGGGTGCTGAAGACATTGTGCAGCTTTGGCGTCTTTAATCATTTCCATCAGGAATCTGGACATGGCGTCCTACTGTCGCCACCCCAACACCAGATTGCCCATCTGCGTCAATGATGCAG
Source organism: Ginglymostoma cirratum (assembly GCA_024137785.1). Taxonomy (NCBI): domain Eukaryota; kingdom Metazoa; phylum Chordata; class Chondrichthyes; order Orectolobiformes; family Ginglymostomatidae; genus Ginglymostoma; species Ginglymostoma cirratum. The sequence continues at coordinate 37,312,575 of JAHRHZ010000004.1, read as the reverse complement.
TTGAAGTCTCCAGCCAGAATGACCGGCATGGGTGTAGCCAGCAATAGTGGAAGCTGCTGCAGGATGGCCAACCACTCACTCTTTACTGCTGGGGCGTACACATTAGTTCATCTCAGGGGAGTGTTGCTGTACATAACATCTGCCAGGAGGAGGCGCCCACCAACCATCTCCCTAACTTCGAAGAAACTGAAGTTGCCTCCTCGCAGCAGACTAGCCAGCCTGTAGAAGCGGCAATCACTACCACTCCCCACACCGCTCCCCCCCCACCGTCCACTGACCAAATCGAAGGCCCATGGGCCCACAAGCTCAACCATTTCTTGTAGCTGCTGAGGTGCAGTATCCCACACTCCTGCAGAAACAGGAAGCCAACATAGAAACACATCATGTGGTGGATTTAATGCTATGCACATTAATACTTAGTTATTAAACCCATTTTAGATTGTATCAATGGTTAGAACCCAAAATTTGTTTTCCCAAGGTCTTATCACTGGGGCAGTCCCTGCATCCCTGTTGTGTGGGTGAACAGTTGGACCCTTGCAGGGCTGAGGTAGCTGTCCAGTTTGTCTCTCGGGCCATTTCCCTGGTATGGCATTGTCAGGAAGAGGACAAAGCTGGGAACACCCGGTTCCGAGTCCGACTGGTGGCCTGTCATCCCCTACTCCTCACTCGAAGTGTTGCTGCTCCCGGTTGCCCGGAGCTGTAGTGTGGGGGAACCCCCCACCCCACCACGCCCCAAGGTTGCCAAAAATGGAGGGCTGGGTTTTGTTTTCAGGAGGGACCTCCTGACATCTGCCATTTTCAGATAGGGCAGTGCTCCTCTCCTTCTGTCTAGTAACCTTGACCCTCCTTTAACCATTAAATGTTGTTGAGTGAATATCATCAACCCAGGAGATCAGGTAGTGTGGCATCTGTCAAGTGGGTAGTCATACAATTTCCCAGCCCTTACAGTCCAAGATTGCTGTTGACAGTTTTTTAGTATGTAGCTCAAACAAAATACTTTCTGGCCAGCCTATCAAAGATGAGCTGTACGATATTGTGAACAAAAAACAGTAGCAAAACTGGTTCAGTAGTCAATATCTGGGGGGTACAATGTAGCCAATTACTATAGAGACAGCAAGTAAAGCTCATTAAACATGCAAATCATGTTGAAGGTTAATCTTTGCAATTCTTTGTGAAGTGTAATGTAATGCAGGAATCAAAGCCATCTCCAGATTATAACGGTAAATACAATTTAGAAATCTGGCCTCTCAAAAATTGGAGGGCTGTTAAAAGCTGTCATTCCTATTGAGGAGTCTCAGGCATTGAATTGGTTTTATTGCTTTGATATACCTTGACACCAGTGGAATGGTGAATGGGCTAACTAAATTTTTTGGTTTATAAATGAACCATAATGGACTCTTATGGAGCAGTAATCGTGTCTCTCCCTCTGAGCTGTTGGTCTCGGTTCAAGTCACCTGTTTTAGAGGTGTGTCAGAACATGTTTGAAAGAGTTGATTGAAAAATATACAGAAAAATGAGATAAAATCTGCCAAAGAAACTGGAAATACTCAGCAAGTCAGGCAGCATGTGTGGAGAGAAGGGAGTTCACATTTCAGCTTAGCGACTTTCATCAGAACTGGGAGAAGTTAGAAGGATCAGAGGTCTCAAGCAAGTAGTATCAGAGACTGTGGAAAAATAACAAAAGAGAAGTTCTGGCGAGGGTGGTAAGACAGGAGAAATGTGTTGACAGAACAGTTGGTGGGGCAAGCTCAAATTGATTGGGAATGGGACAAATAAAGAAACAAAAGATGTGATCAGAGGAACGAAAGGCACTATGGTGAACAGCTGTAATCTGTAAAAAAAGGAATAAGTCAGAAACATGCAAAGAATTTAAAAAATGGAAAAAAAAGGTTAAAGAATGAAACTGTGCAGTTCACCATTTATCTCAGAAGGATATAAAGTGCCACCGTGAAGGAGGAGTTGTAGTTCTTCACAATTGCATTGAGGATCACCAGGACACTGCAAAAATAATGTGATAGTGTCGTAGTATAGGGAGAGAGAGAGTGTAAGATTTGAGAACAGAGTGGGAGAATTAAAATACTGGAAGCTCAGGGTTACATTGGTAGACTGAAATGAGATGTTCTGCAAAGCAGTTCTCCAATAGTAAATAAAAACCGAAAGAACTGTGGATACTGTAAGTCAGGAACAAAAACAAAGTTGCTGGAAAAGCTCAGCAGGTCTGGCAGCATCCTTGAAGGAGAAAACAGTGTTAATGTTTCGGGTCCAGTGACCGTTCTGAGGAAGGGTCACCGGATCCGAAACATTAACTCTGTTTTCTCCTTCACAGATGCTGCCAGACCTGCCGAGCTTTTCCAGCAACTTTGTTTTAGTTCTCCAATATTGTTTTGTCACTCCAGTTCCCTACATTGTGAACATAAATACAGTTTGCCAAGTTAGAAAAGTCCAAGTGAACGACTGTTTCGTTCAGAAGCAGTGCTCAGGATCTTGGACAATGAGGTGAGAAGGGAAAAGCACACTTATTACATCCTCTGTGATAGTATGGGAAAGTGCCATGGGAAATGAATGGGTGTTTCTTTAATTGTCCCATTAGCAGTTTGTAATTTAATCCTGTCTCCTCTTCCCTTTTGTCATTTCTCCAGAATACCTCTTCCACCACTTGCTTAATACACTTGGTCTTCCCAACTTATCCCGGTTCTATCAAAGGATCCTTGAAATGTTAAATATTTTTTTCTCCACAAATGCTGTCTGACCTTCTGAGCATTTCCAGCATGTTCTGTTTTTATTTCAGATTCCCAGCACCTTCAGGATTTTGATTTGAAATCTGTCATCTAATATTCCAATCTAAGAATTATGATGCAGTCACCACAAACAATAGATTTCTGCCCAGATTGTAAAAACTGAAGGTAAAGGCAAGATTCAACAAGTCTTTGTGTCTACCTTGAGCATATACACCAGAAAGGGGTAAACAATGAAGCCTTGCTGTTATATCACCGAATGAAAGGTTTAATGAAAGCTGTTTGCTACGCTGTGAGAAGTCATCATGAGGTGAGGATGGGTCTGCTTTTCATGGTGGCTCAGTTGGGGGAGGTGGTGGCATCGTGGACGGCTAATCCAGAAAGCCAGACTAATTTCCTCACAACATGGCTTGAACCCCAGACGGGTAGATAGCATAATTTGAATCCAATAAAAGTTTGGAATAGAAAGTCAATCTTAATGACAATCACTGTTGTGAAAAGGAAATTTGCTGCCCTTCTTGGTCTGACATACATGTGACTTCAGAAACACTCCACCTAAGCCAGCAATTATTTCGCAATGATTTAGCAAGTACTAGCTTTCATTTAGAATCGGCCTGTAAATTGTTTGTGTTTTAAATCAATATCTTTGTCAAGCATACATTCAGTGAGGTTTACATTCAAATTTGACTCAGTATGAGATTCAAAATCCTCCAGTATTGTTGCTTCAGCTGAGCATTTAACCCAATAAAAGATAGCCAAAAGAAGAGGGATAGGCAGCAGGGAAGGTTGGGAGCAGGGGAATGTATATCCCTTACTACCAGCCACCAGATTCCAGTGTACAGTTGACCAAGATCAAAGCTATAAAACATGCAGATAACTCACTCAGGAATCTTGCTATCAAATTTGAAGGGTTTGCTGCTTGCTGCAGGCTTCATCCACATAAATTTCAATCTGAAATCAGTGTTTCAGAAATTGTCAGAATATTTGGCAAAGGCCATCACTAGTTAATAAAATTAGCTGTTGCCATTGGTTCTAACAATTGTTGTTTAAAATATGAAGTGAAGGGATGGTCTAATTGAAACTGTATCACACGGACAGTGAGAGGAGTGTAGGATAAATCCTAATGAGAATGCAATGCTCTTGAGCAGAGTCGGAGACAATTAGATATGAAGCTTTTATTTTCAACCGCTGTAACACCCCAGAGTTGCTGAATTATAAGCAATACACAAATAATAAATTACTTCTATTCAACAGACTGCAGTTATTTCAGCTTAGCCTGGTAATGGGTTCTGGGTCTAACTGCAGAGTCAGCAATGGTGAACTGCCAATTCATGAGAGGAATTTTTAGTACTGGTTTGTAAATTACGCTGTGGTGTATGAGTATAGTCAGTGAAAATGATGCATGCAGAGCTAGAGACATAAATCATTTGTTTCTATAATAAATAAAAGACTTACTTATGGAACGATGGATCTAATTGTTGGACTGAGCCATGAATCATAAGCAAACACAGGCACAATTTTCTGATGTTTACAGTTGCTGCAACAGCGCAGGCTGGTGTTGCACGTTGGGGCCATGTGGAAATCCTAGGTGCAGCAGATGCTATGTGAATTTCCTTAAATGTTGCAACATACGGTGAGAAATTCCCCAATGTCCGACATCAAATGATAGAGTCCACTGAAGTCAGAGCAATCTGACTCACTCAAGCTTCATAGATACCCAGGAAAGATTAGGAGGAAAAGTCTGCTCTAACCCCACAGTAACTATTAAACTGATTCCCTGGCTACTACAGACAACCTTTCCCACCCCTACAGCCCTAACACAAAGGCCCCTTGCTGGCCCTGACCTACGCTCCCAACTGAACTCTTCTGGATCTGACACTGCCTGGACCTGACACCACTCCCCCTGCCAGACTTAAAACCATTCTCCGCCCTCAGTCCTGACCTGACAACACCCCAAAACCTAACCCAATATCCTACCCTTCCACTTATCTGATACACGACTCTCTCTCCAACATGCCACCTTCCTATCCAAGCTCACTTGGCAGCCCATTCACCTGGCACACAACCCCCTCAACAATCCAACATCCTTCCCCACACTTAACATACATACTTATCATTACACAGCAGCTATAAAATGGTTGTCTGTGCTGCTGGATATTTAAATGACAAAACATAATACACGGCCTGTTGCAAATGGAAGCATGATATTGACGATGACTGCACTCTTGGGCAAGTTTGTAAAAGATGGCCGTTGTCCAGTGTAGAAATCATCTAAAGGTAAGCTTTGTTCAAAAAAAAAATTGATCACAGTCAAAATGATGGTTTATAACTCTGGCAGGATTATCTGGACCATAGTCTCTTATTATTATTTAGAATATTGGAAAGGTCGGCATTTGGCCCCAAGTTTTTTCTGCTATTTAATTATATTGATTTGTTACTCCTGAATTTATCCAACTATCCACTTCTTCACTTCCTCACATTTTTCATTATTTATTCTGTTACAGGATGTGGGGTTCACTGTTGAGATCAGCATTTTTTTGAATGGAGTGACATGCTGGGTCATTTCAGAGAACAGTTCAGAGTCAATGACATTGCTGACAGCTTGGAGTCACATGCCAGCAAGACCACGTGAGGATGGCAGATTCCCTTCCCTTCAGGACATTGGTGAGCCAGATGCCAATCAATGATAGTTTCACGAACATTATTGATGAGACTGACTATACGTTCCAGATTTGTTTCCAGTTTTGAGTGGAAGTAGAAACCTAAACAAAGTTGCAGAAATTTTACAGAGATAGCAAGAACTGCAGATGCTGGAGTCAGAGACAACATAGTGTGGAGCTGGAAGAACGCAGCAGGCCAGGCAGCAGAGGAGCAGCAAAGTTGATGTTTCGGGTCGGGAAAAAACCCTAAGGGCCCCGACCCAAAATGTCAACTTCCCTGCTCCTCTGATGCTGCCTGTCCTACTGTGTTCCTATAACTCCACACTATGTCGTTGTGGACATTTCTGTTATATCTGCGCAAACTGTGCATTAAAAAAACTATAATATTTGTGTACTATGTAATTTGTACACTATCACGAGTTGAAAGGTAGAAAGTTCTGTCATTAACCTCCCAAAAAAAAATCAATATTGCTTGAATGTCTGTCTGTCACATGATTCTAAACCCCATTCCAACAACACCCAACCTTGCCTATTTCTACACTGTACCAAAGCTTCCAAGTCCCTCTCCAGACTGAAGTAAAACCTTCGGTTACATTTCACGAACTCTTGGTTTCAGGAGTCAACTCCTCAGTGTTCACACACATATCAAAATTTGTTCAGATAACCTTTTATTCAAACAAAAACACGTGTCTGTGGCACCAACAGCATACATCCCATGATGCCACAAGTCCCATGATGTCACAGGTTGCATGGTGCTAAAGGACTTATATTTAAAACTGGCCCTTTGATCTTTGGGAATTCCATATTTGAAAATGCTGTCCAAACCTGAGGCAATCTAAGAACTGCAACAAGTCTCACAGACCAAGGGGAGGTCATGTTGCAGCTATACAGGACACTGAGTGGGCAACTTTTGGAATACTATGTGCTGTTTTGGGACCACTGCTGTTTGTCATTTTTATAAATGACTTCGACACAGGCATAGGTGGATGGGTTAGTAAGTTTGCAGATGACACTAAAGTCGGTGGAGTGGTGGACAGTGTGGTAGAATGTTGCAGGTTGCAGGGAGACTTGGATAAACTGCAGAATTGGGCTGAAAGGTGGCAAATGGAGTTCAATGCAGATAAATGTGAGGTGATTCACTTTGGGAAGAATAATAGGAAGGCAGAATACTGGGTCAATGGAAAGATTCTTGGTAGTGTGGATGTGCAGAGGGATCTTGGTGTGCAGGTACATAGATCCCTGAAAGTTGCCACCCAGGTTGATAGTGCTGTTAAGAAGGCATCCGGTGTGTTAGGTTTCATTGGTAGAGGGATTGAGTTCCGGAGCCGTGATGTCATGCTGCAACTATACAAAACGCTAGTGCGGCCTCACTTGGAATATTGTGTACAGTTCTGGTCGCCCCATTACAGGAAGGATGTGGAAGCATTGGAAAAGGTGCAGAGGAGATTTACCAGGATGTTGCCTGGTCTGGAGCGAAGGTCTTATGAGGAAAGGCTGAGGGACTTGGGTCTGTTCTCATTGGAGAGAAGAAGGCTAAGAGGGGATTTAATAGAGACCTACAAAATGATCAGAGGACTAGATAGGGTGGACAGTGAGAGTCTTTTTCCTAGGATGATGACGTCGGCTAGTACGAGGGGGCATAGCTGCAAATTGAGGGGTGATAGATTTAGGACAGATGTCAGAGGCAGGTTCTTTACTCAGAGAGTGGTAAGGGCGTGGAATGCCCTGCCTGCCAATGTAGTTAACTCAGCCACATGAGGGGCATTTAAACAGTCCCTGGATAAGCATATGGATGATGATGAGATAGTGTAGGGGGATGGGCTTAGATTAGTTCACAGGTCGGCGCAACATCGAGGGCCGAAGGGCCTGTTCTGCGCTGTATTGTTCTATAGTTCTGGTCTCCCTGCTATAGGAAGGATGTTGTGAAACTTGAAAGAGTACAGAAAAGATTTACAAGGATGTTGCCAGAATTGGAGGGTTTGAACTGTAGGGAGAGGCTGAATAGGCTGGGGCTATTTTCCCTGGAGCATCAGAGGCCTTACAGAGGTTTATAAAATCATGAGGGGCATGGATAGGGTAAATAGACAAGGTCTTTTCCCTAGGGAGGAGAAGTCCAAAACTAGAGGGCGTAGGTTCAAGGTCAGAGGGAAAAGATTTAAAAAGGGATCTAAGGGGCAACATTTTCACACAGATGGTGGTGTGTGTATGGAATGAGTTGCCAGAGGAAGCGATGGAGTACAATTACAACATTTAACAGGCATCTGGATGGGTATATGAATAGGAAGGGTTTAGAGGGATATAAAGCAAGAATAAAGAACAAAGAAAAATACAGCACAGGTAAAGGCCCTTTGACCCTCCAAGCATGTGCTGACACATTTTGCACTTCCATACGAAAACTGTCTTCACTTACAGGATGCGCATCCTTCTATTCCCTTCTTATTCGTGAATTTGTCCACGCGCTTCCTAAATGCTGCTATTGCGTCTGCTTCCACCACCTGCTTTGGCAGCACATTTGGGGCACTCACCACCCTTTGTGAGAAAACCTTGCCTCGTACACCTCCTTTAAATTGTCCCCCCGCGCCTTGAATATGTGGCCCCTAGTAATTGACCTCTCCACCCTGGAAAAAAGACTCATGCTTTCCACTCCATCCATGCCATTCAAAATCTTATCAGATCACCCCTCAACTTCATGTGTTGCAATGAAAACAAACCCAGTCTATCCAACCTTTCTTCTTAACTAAACTCACCCATACCAAGGCAACATTCTCATAAACCTTTTCCATACCCTTTCCAAAGTATCCACATCCTTCTGGTAGTGTGGTGACCAGAACTGTATGCAATATTCTAAGTGCGGCCTAACTAAAGTTCCACAAAGTTGCAGCATAACTTGCCCATCCTTATACTCAATGCCCCTTCCAATGAAGGCCTCCCCTGCACAAAACCACACAGTCTATTACTAATAAGTCCATTTGCTTCTAAATGAGCATAGATCTTGTCCCTGAGAATCTTTTCCAATAATTTCTCTACCACTGATGTAAGGCTGAAAGGCCTGTAATATCTTGGATTATCCCTGCGACCCTTCTTAAACAATGGGACAATTTCAGCTATTCTACAGTCACACGTGGCCAAAGAGGATAAAAAGATGTCTGTCAATGCTCCAGCAATTTGTTCTCTTGCCTCCCTCAATATTCTGGGATGGATCCCATCAGGACCCGGGGACTTCTACTTTAATACTTTTTAAGACATACAATACCTCTAGCTTTTTAATAGCAACTTGGCTTAGAAATTCGACACTCCTGTCCCTGAGATCATCATCCACCAATTCTTTCTCTTTGGCGAATACCGACACAAAGTATTCTTTTGGGATCTCATCTGCCTCTTTTGGCTCCACATATAGATTTCTTTCTTTGTCCTCGAGTGGGGCGACCCTTTCCCGGCTACCCTGTTGTTTTTTATCCATGTATAGAAAGCCTTGATCTTGTTTGCTGACAACATTTCACGACCCCTTTTACCCCTACTAATTCCTTAAGTTCTTTCCTACTTCCCTTATATAATTCAAAGGGCTTCGTCAGTTCCGATCGTCCTAGACCTTAAGTAGGCTTCCCTTTTCCTTTTGACCAAGGTCATAACATCCCTGGTCATCTGAGGCTTACATAACTTGCCATCCCTGTTAATCATTCTCGCAGGAACCTGCCACTCTTGAAAACTCTTATTAACTGCTGTTTTAAATACTTCCATATGTCCAACGTGGGGATTTATCCTCAAACAACCGCCTCCAATCAAGATACTCCACATCCAGCCTGATATTTTTGTTGTTTACCTTCTCCCAATTTAATACCTTCACCAGAGGGCTGCTGTTATCCCTATCCATGAGTGTCTTGAGACTCATGGTATTATGGTCACTACTCCTGATATGGGCCAAACGCTGGCAAATGGGACTAGATTTATTCAGAATGTCTGGTCGGCATGGATGAGTTGGACTGATGGGTCTGTTTCCATGCTGTACACCTGTATGACTTGGCTCCTCCCCCAGGTTTACATGGCGTTTTGTTGTGCTGTTCAGTTATCCCTCACATATTTGTGACTTCAAGTCACTCAAATAACAAGGGGAAGTTCATACTCGATGTGTCTCTCTGGGGAAACAAGGACAGCGCCTGAACAAATTTTCTCTCACAAAACCCCCGGCTTCCACCAGTAAGTATGTGGCTTAAATGACACAGTCAGAACTACTCTTGAAGCTTGGACACTGAACCTGACTCTTCTAATATCTGATTATTTACAATGCTCAAACTCATTGTGAATTGATACCAAGATGCAATAGTAATCTGCAAGGACTCTTCTCTGGTTGATTAGCTGTCTGCTTATTGTGTGAATTGTTTTTGTTCTCTCAATAGAAAGAAACATGCCAAATTTGAACATTAAAGCGTTTCAAGTACTCTCCACATTTTAATAATTAAGGTGCTATGTAATTATTTGTTGATGTTTAATTTCCTCATTTTCTTCTTGCATCTCCTGCGCCCTGATATCATTTAAAACAGAATTGCTGTGTATCCTTTGTCGTTGACCATTTTGGGATTTAAGCTAATATTACTCTGTCAGTCAATTCTCCGTTGTCCAATTATGTATTAACCAGAACTTCCTGAGAAAATTATTCATAGGTGTCGCATTGGAAAACAGTGAGAAATTTCCATAGAAAAAGGCTACAACAATCATTCTCAAGACTTCTATTAATCTCCTGCTGTCATTTGCCTCTGCTCTGCTTTTCATGAACTAGCAAAGCATTTGTAGCTATTGAGTCTGGAATCGATATGTTTTACACAGAATCATGCCACAAAACGTGCCTGTTGTTCAGCAGAATCACCATCCTGCGTCCTAAACATGCCAAATTCCTCCTTAGAATCATAGAGACGTTGAGCACAGAAATACACCCTTTGGTCCAACTTGTCCATATCTATCCAAGATAAATCTATTACAATTTTCCAGCATTTGGCCCATATCCCTCTAACCCCTTCCTATTCATGTATCCATCCAGATGACTTTTAAATGTTGTAGTTGTACCAGCCTCCACTGCTTCCTCTGGCAGCTCATTCCATACACGCACCACCCTCTTCTTAGGTTCCTTTTAAATCTTTCCCCTCTCACCTCAAACCTATGTCCTCTAGTTTTTGACACCCCCCACCCCAGGGAAAAGATCTTGTCTATTTACCTTATCCGTGCCCCTCATAATTTTATAAACCTCTATAAGATCAGCCCTCAGCCTCTGACGCTCCACAGAAAATAATCCCAGCCTATTCACCCTCTCCCTATAGCTTAAACCCTCCAACCCTGGCAACATCCTTGTAAATCTTTGTCTTTGCCAAAACCTTGATTTCTCCAGTCATCCAGCATTCCCTATACCTACCAGCCTTGCCCTTCACCCTAACAGGAACATACTGTCTCTGGACTTTCGTTATCTCATTTCTGAAGGCTTCTCATTTTCCAGCAAACATCCACCTTCAATCAACTTTTAAAAATGTTTACCTAACACCATCAAAATTGGCCTTCCTCCAATTAAGAACTTTAGATTTTAGATCCAGTCTATTCTTTTCCATCACTATTTTAAAACTAATAGAATTATGGTCGCTAGCTCCAAAGTGCTCCTCCACTGACACCTCAGTCACCCGCTCTGCCTTATTTCTCAACAGTAGGTCAAGTTTTGCACCTTCCCTAGTAGGTACATCTACATACTGAATCAGAAAATTTTCTTGTACTCCCTTAACAAATTCACCTCCATCCAACCCTTTAACATTATGGCAATCCCAGTCTATGTCCATAATCACCCTATTATTCTTACAAATAACTGAGACCCCCTTACAAATTGGTTTCTCAATTTCCCACTGATTATTGGGGGGTCTATATTACAATCCCAATAAGGTGGTGATCATTCCCTTTCCCATTTCTCAGTTTTACCCAAATAACTTCTCTAGATGTATTCCCAGGAACATCCTCCCCAATTACATCCATAATGTTATCCCAAATCAAAAATGCCACTTCCCTGCCTCTCTTGCCCCCCTTTCTATCCTTCCTACAGAATCTATACCCTGGAACATTAAGCTGCCAGTCTTGTCCATCCCTGAGTCACATCTCTGTAAATGCTACAATATCTCAGTCCCATGTTCCCAACCATGCCCTGAGTTCATCTGCCTTACCTGTTAGGCCTCTTGCATTCAAATAAGTGCAGTTCAATTTGTCAGTACTACCTCATTCTCTGCCTTGTTCCTGCCTGCTCTGACTGTTTGATTTGCTCTTTTCCCCAACTGTACAAGTCTCAGACTGATCTCTTTCCTCACTATCTCCCTGTATTCCACCACTCCTCCCAACCCATTATGAGTTTAAATTCTCCCGAGCAGCTCTAGCAAATGTCCCACCAGTATATTAGTCCCTTTCCAATTAAGGTGCAATCCATCCATCTTATACAGGTCACACCTACTCCAGAAGTGATTCCAATGATCCAAAAAGTCTGAATCCGTCCCTCTTGCACCAGTTCCTCAGCAATGCATTCATCTGCTCCATCCTCCTATTCAGAACCTCACTAACTCGTGAAACTAGGAGTAATCAGAAATTACTAGCTTCAAGGACCACATTTTTAAATTTCTGCCTAACTTCCTATTTCCTCAGAATCTCATCCTTTTCTCTTTCAATACTGTTCGTTCCAATGTGCACAACAACCTCCTGCTGCTCCCTCTCCCCTTTGAGAATATTCTGCACATTCTCCAAGACATCCTTAATCCTGGAACCAGGGAGGCAAATGACATTCTGATTTCCTGCTGTTGGTCACAGAAACGTCGGTCTGTGCCCCTGACTAGTAAGTCTCCTATCATAACCAATCGTTTAGAACCTGATGTACCCCTCGTTACATTAGAGCCAATCTTGGTACCAGAAACCTGGCTGTCAGTGCTACATTCCCCCGAGAGTCCATCACCCCTTACATTTTCTAAAACAGCACTAGGAGTAGTCAGAAATTACTACCTTCAAGGGCCACCTTTTTAAATTCCAGACTAACTTAGTAACTATGTTTTATATTTTTAAAGTTGAATCAAGAGACAGATCTCAATAAAACATATAATTAAAAAGAACCCACTCTACCCACAGTTGTAGCTTTACAAAATAAATGGTAAGGTTACACTTTAAAAAGCATTTTTGAAGAAGGGTCCAGACCTGAAACTTCAGCTTTCCTGCTCCTCTGATGCTGCTTGGCCTGCTGTGTTCATCCAGCTCCACACTGTATTAGCTCAGATTCTCCAGCATCTGCAGTTCTTACTATCTCTTAACTGCTCCCCTGCTGTGAGCTCTGAAATACAGGTTTCTCCAAAGTCATTAATTTCATTGCCGTTAATTCTTCTTAGATGAACTCTGATGTCTAAAGATACTTGAAATCAGGCAGCAGCTGTGCAGGTTACTGCTGGATGAGACAGCTGTGTAGGTGTATCACTCCATTTGATTCACTTTTCACGTGGTCACTGTGATTGCCTTTGTCTGTCTTCCTACTTTTTTAAAGTGCTGTTGTTTTGATCATTTTTCCCCAAAGTTCCAAAACAATGCAACAGCTTATAAAACAGTAATTACTGCTCCTAGAATTCAAGGAAATCAGCTCCAACACTGAAAATACCTCAAAAAAGGAGCAGCTCTTACAGCCACAAAATTTTCCTGTCCTCCATCTTAGATTACCCAAAATCCTTTTGTTACAAAACTATGTGCCTGAAACATTCAGATCCAATAAAATCCTCCAGTCACTGCTGTCACCAATCCTAAATAAACAAATCTTCTTGATCTTTATTGCCAGAGATTAGTTTTTCTGAGGAACTTTAAATAATGTGATTCTAAGATTCACAGTAAAATGGCTAAATTGCTTATACAGCGTTCACACAAAACGTCAGCATACAGATTCTCCACCTGGGGAAGATCTGGTGCTATTTCTAAAGAGAATACACCAGTTTAATAATCACTTTAACAATCTGAGGCAGCGTAATCTAATGACAGTCAGCAATGTAGGACTGTAAGACAATAAATACTGCATTTTCTACAGTATAGCTCTTCTGTGGGTAATTCATTTTCTTGAAATGTATAATGCACAATATTCTAATAAAAGTATAATTTTATTTTAATATATCTATTTGCTCACTAGGTGTGGGTGTTGCTGGCTGGTCAGCATTTATTGTCCATTCCCAATTGCCCTTGCAAAGGTATTGGTGAGCTGCCTCCTTGAACTACATGTCTGACATTTTTTTAGAATTCTTTGTGCAGGTAACAAGCAAGTTAGACAAAGGAGAGCCAGTGGACGTGATCTATTTGGATTTCCAGAAGGCCTTCAACAAGGTGCTGCACAGGAGGCTGCTAAACAAAATAACAGCTCATGGTGTTAGGGGCAAGGTATTGATGTGAATAAAGGATTGGCTGACCGGCAGAAGGCAGATTATAGGGATAAAGGGACCTGTTCAGAATTGCAGCCAGTGACTAATGTAGTTCTGCAGGGGTCCATGTTGGAACCACAACTATCACATTATATATTAACAATCTGGACGAAGGAACTGAGGGCATTGTTTCTATGTTTGCAGATCAGACAAAACAAGATGGAGGACCAGAGGTTGGTGGGTGCCTGGAACGCGTTGCCAGCGGATGTGGTAGAGGCAGGCACGATAGCGTCATTTAAGATGTATCTAGACAGATACATGAATGGGCAGGGAGCAGAGGGATACAGATCCTTGAAAAATAGGCAACAGGTTTAGATAGAGGATCTGGAATGGTGCAGGCTTGGAGGGCCGAAGGGCCTGTTCCTGCACTGTAATCTTCTTTGTTTGTTGTTCTTTGAGGAACAGGCAGTGTTGAGGAAGCTGGAAGGCTGTAGTAAGGCTTCGACGGACTAGGAAAGTGGGCAAACAATTGGCAGATGGAATACAATAAGGGAAAGTGTGATGTTGTGCACTTTGGCAGGAAGAATTGAGGCATGGACTATTTTTAAATGGGAAAAGGCTTCAGAAATCTAAAGCACAATGGGGCTTGGAAGTCCTAGTTCAGGATTCTCTTAAAGTTAACATATTGGTTCAACTGGCAGTTTAGGAAGCCAAATGCAATGTTAGCATTCAGTTTGAGAGGGCTAGCATACAAGAGCAGGGACGTACTGCTGAGGCTCTGGTCAGATATTGGAATATTGTGAGCAAATTTGGTTGTATCTAAGGATGTGCTGGCCTTGGAGGAGGTCCAGAGGCGATTTACAAGAATTATCTTGGAGATGAAGGGCTTGTAATATGAGGAACCATTGAGGACTCTGAGACTGTACTTGAAATTTAGAAGGACGAGGGGGGATCTGATTGAAAGGCCTGGATAGAGTGGATGTGGAGAAGATTCCACTAGTAGGAGAGACCAGGCCCCGAAGGCACAGCCTCAAAATGGAAGAATGACCCTTCAGAATTGAGATAAGGAAGAATTTCTTCAGCCAGAGGTTAATCTGTGGAACTCGTTGCTGCAGAGGGCTGTGAAGGTCAAATCATTGAGTGTATTTAAGACAGAGATAGATAGATTCTTGAGTAGTAACAGGATCATCAGTTTTTAGGAGAAGGCAGAAGAATGGGGTTGAGAAACATACCAGTCATGACCAATTTTGGAACAGGCTCGATGGGCTGAATGGCACAATTCTGCTCCGAAATCTTATGGTTTTATGCTACAGTCCATGTGGTGTTGTGACACCCACAGAGCTGTTAGGAAAGCCTTAAACAATTTTGACCCAGGACACTGAAGGAATTTTTAAAGTCAGGTTAATCTATGGCTCGGAGGGGAATGTGCAGGTGATGGTGTTCTGATGTATCTGCTGCCCTTGTCCCTCTAGAAGTCATGGGTTTCGAAGGTGCCTGTGAAGGATACTTGAGGAGTATATGCAGTGCATTCTTGCGAATAGCACACACTGCTGTCATTGTCCATCGTGGTAAAATCAGTGAAGGTGTCAATTAAGTGGGCTACTTTGTCCCAGATGGCACATTGTCTCTTGAGTTTTGTTGGGGCTGCACTCAATAAGAAATAATATTCTATCACACTCATGACTTGTACTTCTAGATGTGTGGACAGGCTTTGGCGAGTCAGGAGGTGAGTTACTTGTTGCAGAAGTTCCAACTTCTGACTGCTTTTGAATCTATAGTATTTATAGAGCCACTGAGTACAGAGGAAGTCCTTTACCTCATCGTGTCTGTACAGGCAAAATGCACTGAGTCAACTCTAGTCCCACTTTTCAGCACTCGGCCCATAGCCTTGAATGTTATGTGACTGGTCCAGTTCAATTTCTAGTCAATGGGTAATGGGGATTCAACAATGGTGATCTAAAAGAGCATCAAGTGAGAGAAGGTCTTTGCCTAACATGTGTGTTATGCACAGATACTTAACAATGGATACACTACACCAGGATTGTGTCAATAGTTCATGCTAACATATGTACTAGGATGGGAAGTTGGATGGTCAGCAGCTTAGTGGAAATAGGATCAAGGAGACAAGAGCAGACATGAGGTGAGATGAGAGACAGTACATTGGAGAAGAAGGATATGGGTACAAAATTCAGAAAGAGAAACTATGAGATTCTTGAGATCTTTGACATAGGAAATGATGAGGTATTGGAGGTTTTGGCAGGCTTAAAATTAGACCAATTCACAGTCTGGATGAGTTGTATCTCAAGTGCTGTGGGAGATGAGGAAGGAAATTATAGGAGTTCTGATCAAAGCTTTTATTGGAGGTAGGTGAGCACTTCGGTGATAGTGACCACAATTCGGTTACGTTTACTTCAGCAATGGAAAGAGATAGGTATATACCGCAGGGCAAGAGTTATAGCTGGGGGAAAGGCAATTATGAGGCGATTAGGCAAGACTTAGGATGCATAGGATGGGGAAGGAAACTGCAAGGGCTGGGCACAATTGAAATGTGGAGCTTGTTCAAGCAACAGTTACTGCGTGTCCTTGATAAATATGTACCTGTCAGGCAGGGACGAAGTGGTCGAGCGAGGGAACCGTGGCTTACTAAAGAAGTTGAATCTCTTGTCAAGAGGAAGAAGGAGGCTTATGTAAAGATGAGGTGTGAAGGCTCAGTTAGGGCGCTTGAAAGTTACAAGTTAGCCTAAGGAGGACCTAAAGGACCGAAAGAGAGAGCTAAGAATAGCCAGGAGGGGACATGAGAAGTCTTTGGCAGTAGGATTAAGGAAAATCCTAAAGCTTTCTATAGGTATGTCAGGAACAAAAGAATGACTAGAGTAAGATTAGGGCCAGTCAAGGACAGTAGTGGGAAGTTGCGCGTGGAGTCCGAAGAAATAGGAGAGGTGCTAAATGAATATTTTTTGTCAGTATTCACACATGAAAAAGACAATGTTGTCGAGGAGAATGCTGAGATACAAGCTATTAGACTAGACGGGATTGAGGTTCATAAGGAGGAGGTGTTAGCAATTCTGGAAAGTGTGAAAATAGATAAGTCTCCTGGTCTGGATGGGATCTATCCTAGGATTCTCTAGGACGCTAGGGAGGAGATTGCAGAGCCTTTGGCTTTGATCTTTATGTCGTCATTGTCTACAGGAATAGTGCCAGAAGACTGGAGGATAGCAAATGTTGTCCCCTTGTTCAAGAAGGGGAGTAGAGACAACCCTGGTAATTATAGACCAGTGAGCCTTACTTTGGTTGTGGGTAAAGTGTTGGAAAGGATTATAAGAGATAGGATTCATAATCATCTAGAAAGGAATAATTTCATTAGGGATAGTCAACACAGTTTTGTGAAGGGTTGGTCGTGCCTCACAAATCTTATTGAGTTCTTTGAGAAGGTGACCAAACAGGTGGATGAGGGTAAAGCGGTTGATGTGGTGTATATGGATTTCAGTAAAGCGTTTGATAAGGTTCCCCATGGTAGGCTATTGCAGAAAATACGGAGGCATAGGAATGAGGGTGATTTAGCGGTTTGGATCAGAAATTGGCTAGCTGTAAGAAGACAGAGGGTGGTGGTTGATAGGAAATGTTCATCCTGGAGTTCAGTTACTAGTGGTGTACCGCAAGGATCTGTTTTGGGGCCACTGCTGTTTGTCATTTTTATAAATGACCCAGATGAGGACGTAGAAGGATGGGTTAGTAAATTTGCGGATGACACTAAAGTTGGTGGAGTTGTGGATAGTGCGGAAGGATGTTGCAGGTTACAGAGGACATAGATAAGCTGCAGAGCTGGGCTGAGAGGTGGCAAATGGACTTTAATGCGGAAAAGTGTGAGGCGATTCACTTTGGAAGAAGTAACAGGAATACAGAGTACTGGGCTAATGGTAAGATTCTTGGTAGTGTGGACGAGCAGAGAGATCTTGGTGTCCATGTGCATAGATCCCTGAAAGTTGCCACCCAGGTTGATAGGGTTGTTAGGAAGGCGTACGGTGTGTTAGGTTTCATTGGTAGAGGGATTGAGTTTCGGAGCCGTGAGGTCATGTTGCAGCTGTACAAAACTCTGGTGCGGCCGCACTTGGAGTATTGCGTACAGTTCTGGTCACCGCATTATAGGAAGGATGTGGAAGCATTGGAAAGGGTGCAGAGGAGATTTACCAGGATGTTGCCTGGAATGGAGGGAAGGTCTTATGAGGAAAGGCTGAGGGACTTGAGGCTGTTTTTGTTAGAGAGAAGAAGGTTAAGAGCTGACTTAATAGAGACATACAAGATGATCAGAGGATTAGATAGCGTGGACAGTGAGAGCCTTTTTCCCCGGATGGTGATGGCTAGCACAAGGGGACATAGCTTTAAATTGAGTGGTGATAGATATAGGACAGATGTCAGAGGTAGGTTCTTTACTCAGAGAGTAGTGGAATGCCCTGCCTGCAACAGTAGTAGACTCTCCAACTTTAAGGGCATTTAAATGGTCATTGGATAAACATATGGATGATAATGGAATAGTGTAGGTTAGATGGGCTTCAGATTGGTTTCACAGGTCGGCACAACATCGAGGGCTGAAGGGCCTGTACTGTGCTGTAATGTTCTATGTTCTACGTTCTGTATCAGGACGTAAGTGGTTTGGAGAGGACCTTGCAGTTGATGGTGTTCTTAAGTAGCTGCTGCCCTTCTAGATGGAAGTGGTTGTGGGTTTGGAAGGTGCTGTCTAAGAATCAATGGGAAATATCTGCAGTAGATAGTATACATTGCTGCTCCTGAGGACCACTGGTGGAGAGAAAGGATGCTTGTGAGGTGGTGGCTATCAAGTCAGCTGCTTTGTCCTGGATGGTGTCAAACTTCTTCAGTGTTGATGGTCTGCACCCATCCAGGTGAGTGGGGAGTATGCTATCACACTCCTGACTTGTGACTTGCGGCTGGTGGTCAGGCTTTGGGGAGTCAGTAGGTGAGCTACTTGCCGCGGTATTCCTCCTAGCTTCTCACCTGCCCTTATAGCTTCAGTGATGATAACACTATTGAATGTCAATGGACAATGGTTAGATTGTCTCTTATAGTCATTGCCTGGCATTTGTGGGGCATGAATGTTACTTGCCATTTGGCCACCCAATCCAAGATATTATCCAGACCTTGTTGCATTTGGACATGTGCTGTTTCAATACCTGAGGAGTTGCGTATGGTGCTGTACATTGTGCAAACATCAGCAAACATCCTTACTACTGACCATACGGTGGAGGAAAGATTGAATGAAGCATTGAATGAAGCAGCTGAAGGTGGTTGGATCTAGGGCACAACACTAAGGAACGCCTGCAAAAATGTCCTGGCGATGAGATTACACATCTCCAATAACCACATCCATCCTTCTAATGGAAAAGCAAAGTTTGATCAGGGATAGTCATCTTGGCTTTCTGAGAAGGAGGTCATACCTAACAAATTTGACTGAATTTTATGAGGGGATAACCAGGTGTGTAGATGAGGGTAGTCCAGTTGACGTAGTTTATATGGGCTTCATCAAAGCTTTTGACTAGGTTCTACATGGGAGACTGATAAAGAATGAAAAAGCACATGGGATCCAGGGTAACATTTTTGTTTATTCATTCATGGGAGATGGATGTTGCTGGTCAGGCCACTATATTTTTCCCATCCCTAGTTGCCCAAAGTCAACCACATTGCTGTGGTTCTGGAGTCACCATGAAGGCCAGACCAGGCAAGGATGCCAGATTTCCTTCCCTAAAAGAACATTAGTGAACCAGCTGGGTTTTTTGACAATCGCCGATGGAAGGCATGTGGAATCCAAAATTAGCTTAGTGACAGCAGACAGAGGATGGTGGTGGTAGAAGGCTGTTTTCATAACTAGAGGTCAATGGGATCTATTATTATCGATTATATTAGAAAATGTTGGGAGTGGAGGGGTATAATAAGTAAGCTTGTGAATGACACAAAGATTGGCCAAGTGGTGAACAGTGACAAAGAAGGTTTCAGGCTAGAGGATATAAACGGATTGATCAGATGGGCTGATCAGTAGCAGATGGGATTTAACACAAATACGTGTGAGGAGATGCACTTTGGAAAAGAGTAACAAGACAAAAGAATACTCAACGAATGTCAGGACACTCAGATTAGTAGAACAAAAGGATTTTGGGATGATTGTCCAGAGATCCTGAAGGCAGTATGACAGATTAATTGAGTAGTTAAGAAGGAATAAGAGATACTTGGCTTTATCAGCTGAAGGAGTAGGAAGATTATATTGGAGCTATGCAGAACTTTGGTTAGGTCACAGCTGGAGTACAGTGTTCAGTTCTGGTCACCACACCAGTAAGAATATGACTGCACTGAAGGGGATACAGAGGAGATTCACGAGAATGTTGGCTGGGTTGGAGCACTTTAGCTATGAAGAGAGGCTGGAGAAATTTGGGCTATTTTCTTTCGAGCAGAAAAGGCTGGGAGGGGTCCTGATAGAGGTGCATAAGATTATCAGAAGCATGGACAGGATGGATAGGAAGCAGCTGTTCCCCTTAGTTGTAGGGTCAAAACAAGGGAGCGAATTTTAACATGAAAGGCAGGAAGTTTAGAGGGGATTTGAGGAAAATGTTTTTCATCCAGAGGTGGTGTGAATCTGGAGGGTTAAGTTGATAAAGTTGTTATTGTCTTATCAGACCACAGCACTGCTGTCTGATTAAAGAGAGACAACTTGTGGTGGTTTAGCCTAAGGGTCAACATGTCTCAGGAGAGGGGAGAGGTTGAGAAAAAGAGTCCTTCAGGGAACCTCAGCAGGTGCAGGAATTAAGCCCACCCTTTGACATTACTTTGCATTGCAAACTAGCCATTCAGCCAATGGAGTAAGGCAGAAAACCTAACAACTTTTAAAAAGTACTTGGGTGAGCACTTAATGTCATAACATTCAAGGCTATGGGTTAAGTCCTGGAGAGTGGGACTAATGTGTTTTATTTCATCAGAGCAAATGGGCCCTTTTTGCACTATGTGATTCTATCGAAAAAATATGAGTTCAGGGATATAGGAAGGAAAACCTTTGGTGAGGCTTAGCCCTGTGAATTGCTGAAAGGGAAAGTATGGAAGAGGCAGCCAATTGCATAGTCTTGATCTTACAAAGAAATCCATCAGCTCTCACACTTATTGATGAGGTGTAGAGAGTAGAAATAGTGAAAGAGGTTAAAGATGGTCTGCAATGGAGAAATAAAACCAGATTAGATTTACAATACAGGATTGACTGCCACATCTGTTCAAGTCACATATTTTCTGTGATCATTACTCTCTTTCACATTCTCCGTCCAATTAAAGGTACAACCCAGTTAGAACTTCACTGTATGAACACCTTCAAATAAATCTCTCACACAAAGTATTTTCATGACGTGGTAACCCATAGAGAATTGAGAAAGGATCCCTGAATACTGATCCTTCATTATGACAAGATTCTTGACCTTTAGTCACCCTGAAAAATGTTAATGTGGGGTCAGTTGTTAATTCCAAATGGAGATCATTACATAGCATAGCAATTTGATTTCACAATGTTTGTGACCTACTCTTCCTAACCTATGGAGCACCATATAAAAGATGGATTGAATTTTCATAGAAACCGTACAGTGTGGAAACAGGCCCTTCAGCCTAACAAGTCCACACTGACTCCAGAGCATCCCACCCAGACCCATCCCTGAACACTACAGGTAATTTAGCAACGGCCAATCTGCCTAACCTGCACATCTTTGGACTGTGGGAAGAAACTGGAGCACCCAGAGGAAACCCACGCAGATGTGGGGAGAATGTGCAAACTCCACACAGACAGTTGCCCAAGGGTAGAATCAAACCCAGGTCCCTGGCGCTGTGAGGCAGCAGTGCTAACTACTGGACCACCACCCATAAGGGACTTGTGTTGGATTTTATAGTTTTATTCTGACTCTCTCAGATTAGCCATGGAGATGTTAACATTGAGGCCAACGTGTCTGTGTACGATAGAAAGCGTGTGTTACTCGCTATGGGCCTGAGGAGTTGGTGGTGAATCCCCAATTCCAACATGAACTTATGCTTTCCACAGGAAACAGAACAGGTGCTGAGCATTGCAGGTGCAGTTCTGGGGTAAGTTAAACCCGTGACATAAATAGTATGACCAGATTGTAATGTTTCCATGTTCTCACAGATTGTGACTGTTTTGGATTCAACAGCGCAGTCTGGATCAGATACTTAACTAGTTCACAATGAACAATGAAATTCCGGCTAAACTTATTTTGTTATTGTGACGCTAAAGCTTTTAAAACCAATACGCTGATTTCTGAGATTTCATTAGTCATAAAAAAATTTCCTTAACGTTTATGATTGAAAATAGCATGGTCAATGAAATAAATTGTTTGATGAGTTCAATCGTGCTCATTAGCAGAAAGTCTCAAAGTTACTTCTTCAATTTGTTACCAAGGTCACTGCTTAACTGGGCAGGGATACAACCACAAACTGGGAAGTGTGTCCCAAAAAATATTGACAGTTGATAAGAAACCCATCAACCAACGGATTCACAACATTGAAGTGTGGAGTTTGTACTGGTTGCAAATTTTTACTAGTGTAATTCACCCCAAACCTGCAAATCTAGTGGGAGAAATCATGGATTTTTAATCACAAGTTGTATTGAAAGACAAAAAAAAAAGCTTATGGTCGTCTGCGCTGGTTTGAGAACATTGCCTATAAAACAGCCCACCCACAAATCTGGCCACTCATCCACTACAAGATCATCTCCAGATGAGCATCCACTAATTGCACCTATTTGCAGGCCTTTGATATTACCGAATTGTGTTGGTAGATTATTTGCCGTTATGTAAATAGTTTGAGTGAAAATTTGACAGAAAATCACTTCTCAAAGTTCATGCAATTTTGAGCTCAGTTTGCATTTAAATTGCTGACTGAATCCAAAGCCAAAACTCCGCCTCCAGAGAATGTGGTCGAATTGCAGACATTCCGTCAGAGAGTTAAAAGAGTTTGTCACAAAAATCAGTGACAGAGTCAAAACAAGTTCCATTTCCTATAGCTCAGAAGAATAAAATCAATCAACAGTCCTGGAGTCAAAGCAAAGCAAACATTAACTCCGTAATCAGTATTCTGCACGCTGTCCATATTCCATGCTTTTAAGCAAAACTCTTCTGATCTGCTGTCCATTTAAAAAAGGACTAAATTCTGAGTGATCTTTAAATTGTTCTGTGCCTCAGATCCCTTGCTCCAGTTCTCTGGTTGTTATAGTAACCATTAGTTACAAGGACACAGACAGCATATTCCCAACTGCATGACTTCAGCAATACTCACAACATAAGTGGAAGTTAAAGCTCATTACAAACTGCCACTCTCTGCAAGTGCCCACTTCAGAGTAAGTTAAATATATTCAAATCCCAAAGGTAGGTCAGCTATCAAAGCAGAATGGCCATTAAGAAGGGATCAGCGGAGTTAAGAGGGCAGATTAAGCTGGACTTTGTAACATATAACTCTCTTCCATAAAGCAAAGTCTTTGACTGCCTTTCTTTCTAATCCTGCCTGAAACAAATTAAACTTCATTGATGAGCCTGTGACGCTGAGCAGAAAAAGGCCATCAGATCATAGAATTCCGTACAGTGTGGAAGCACGCCATTCGGCCCATCAAATTCACACTGACCCTCCGAAGATCATCCAACCCAAACTCATCCCCCCTATCCCTGTAACCCTGCATTTCCCATGGCTAATCTACCTATCTTGCACATCCTGGGCACTATGAGCAATTTAGCATGCTCAATCTACTTAACCTGCACATTTTTGGACTGTGGAATAAAACTGGAGCGTCCAGAGGAAACCCACACAGACACAGGAGAATGTAAAACTCCACCCAGTTGCCCGAGGGTGCAGTTGCTGTGAGGCAGCAGTGCTAACCACGGAGTCACCGCACAGCCCAGTATCAGATATCGGATACTGCTTTTATTCTCCTTTATGATTTCCCATCTCTTTATTTGCTGGACAACTGACATTGATAAAAAGGAAATGAACAATGAGAATAATTCAGTGACTTCTACTGACAGAAGTATTAAATGGATTTAGACTTCATTATCATTGGCTTCACTGTAATTACCAGACATCATATTCTGTCCCACTGAAGGAAGCCTAAGTATTAACCTCAATGACTCAATCAAGTCTGGTGTCAGAGGGTCCATCTCTCAGGCTTGCTGTTGACAGCTGTGATCTTACACAAAGAATGTCACCCATACCCACTTATTTGCTGTCGTTGTGAGCTCCTGTTTAAACTATAAACAGAGTGTGTCGCTGGTGAGCTGCACATCATAGCCAGCAGGAATCACACATCAGGCATCATTTAGCTCTGTCAGGTTGACTGTAGGCCACATAATCATTCAAGACGTATGGAGGCCATTTGACCCCTCATGCCTGTACTAGCTCTTTAAAAGCTACCCAGCTTGATTCACCTTCCCTGCGCTTTGCTGAATATCCTGTATATTTCTCCTTTACAAATCGAATCTCCTTTGACCTTTTCAGCACTGTTTCAGGTAGTTCATTCCACAATGCAACAAGTCACCAAGTGAAAGACTGGCTCCTGATCTCAGCCCCAGTTTAATTGCATTTGTTTATTTCTGAATCCTCTGGTAATCAACCCTCCTGCCTATACTATCGCAGGAAATGAATACACATGTGAAGATGATGTATGTTTTCATAAAACAAGGAAGTGCAGATGCTGGAGATCTGAAACGAAAACAGAAACTGGTCTGATGAAGAGTCAGTGGACCGGGAACGTTAACTCTGCTTTCTCCCCACAGATGCTGCCAGACCTGCTGAGTTTCTCCAACAATTTCTGTTGATGATACAAATGATGTTGCTAGTCTGACATCAGGTGGTCAGGACTTGAAGAATGGAAGCCCTGTGCAAGAGATCAGTAATCAGTATTCTGTACACTAGAATGCCAATAGGATACACTGAGTGAAATACATTTACTATTAGATAAGAGTAGGGTAGAGAAACAGCAGACTTGGAGCAGGGGCAGTCCAACTGGGTGGAAAAGCCTCATGACGGCAGTACAGACACCCAACAGCCAAAGAACCTAAGGCAGGCAGAATCCATATGGGGCCATTGATTGTGGCTTAAATTTATGGAGGTAGCCCACTCCATGGACATAGCTTTAACAGCATAAGTCAGGTTGGAATTGGTATTGGTTCACAGCATAACTTGTGGAAACAGCACATCCTTATCTATTCTATCAAAACTATTTATCGTTTAAATGCCTCTGTAATTCTTGCTCTGTTATAGGCAAAACTTTAGCTTTTTCAGTCTCTCTACATGACAAACATTTTAGTCTTTGTACCGTTCTGTATATCTCATCTGCCTTGTCTCCATGGTCCTGCCCTGAACTGGAAGCAGCACACTGACAGAATGTTGACCGGTGATTTAGAAAGAGTCAGTGTAACCTCCTTGTTCTTGGATAGCATGGGACTGTGGGAAACAGGAGTAGGGGAATTTCCCAATGTTGGGATCTGTCACTGCAGTGCAGGCTGGTGTTTTTTTCATCGGGGAAGAGGTGGGGACAGGCTGGAGCCAGGCATTATACCTCCTGCCTCAGTATTAAGGCATAAGCAGACACTAGAAAAAGCCTGTCCTATGACTAATAAAATACCCACTTCTGACTCCATTTCTGATCTGCAAGAAATCCACAGCTTCTGTAAAGCATCACCACTTGCAGTGCTGAATGGACTGCAAACAAGTGAGGTACTTGATGTTCTTGTGGAAGTTGGTCCAATGTAGGCCTCAGTAAGCTCATAAGTCATTACATGTTCCTTTGACGTTGTGATCACTGCCCAAGATAAACCAGCACTGAGAATCTGCCTGACTACCCTGTTTTGTATGAATGTGTCAAACACGACCAGAAGTAAATAATTTGGTCCTTTCAGCACATTACTGCATTTAACAAGATCATAGCTGATTTATTTGTGTTTGAAATCCACATTTCCATCTACCCCAATAACCTTTGATTCCCTTGCCTACAAGAATCTATCCTCCTCTTCCTCCCCTGTAAGCAGCAGCACGACAGCTCAGTGGTAAGCACTGCTGCCTCACACCGCCAGGGATCTGGGTTCAGTTCCAGTCTTGGGTGACTGTCTGTGTGGAGTTTGCATATTCTCCCCGTGTCTGAGTGGATGCTTTCTAGGTGCTCTGGTTTCTTCCCATAGTCCAGAGATGTGCAGGTTAGGTGGATTGGCTGTGCTAAGTTGCCCATTGTGTTCAGGGATGTGCTGAGTGGATTAGCCATGGGAAATGTAGGGTTACAGTGACAGAGGTGAGTGTGGATGGGATGGTCTTCAGATTGAATGGCCTGTTTCATACTGAGGGATTCCAGTGAAAAAGCTGAATTCTAGCATGAATAAGTACAGCAGTCCCACTGAAGCATTGTTCACTTTAATCAGCTGTTAATCTACTACTTGTCACATCAGCCCATCCCAACATCCTTGACAGAGGAGATACCCCCTGTCTCACATTAAATTTATTTTCTTGCAGTGTTTCATGGGCATTGTCTTTTCTATTTCACAAGGCCAGCTCAATCTCGCTGATAACAGCTCTTTTGTACATCTGTGGTTCCCATCTACTTTTACAATATGATTGAACATTTAATCCTTAACTTAATAGAATAAATTGAGTCCCTGTGAACCACCTCTAGTCACCATCTGACGCCTGGAAAAAGACCGATTTATTCCCACTCTCTGCTTCTGGTCTGTCAACTGGTTCTGGGTGCACCTGCCTCAAAACAGAATGATATGGGTGACAGGAGGTTTCGGTGACTATGCCTGGGGCAAAAGTCTAGGGTTGAGAGGACAGGAAATGGGGGAGAAGAATGGTGATAGGGGAATTGGCTGGGGTGGGGATGTGCACTGAGCATTGATGTAAGTTGAGGATCTCCATACCTCTCCTGAGTACCCTTTGCTTATCACACTTGGTACCAGTGGTATAGGCTTAATCCCACAAGCTGTGGAATATTTTGGCCACTGGGGAAGGGAAACATGTTTGAGGAGACAGCATCATAATAGCCTAGCTCAGTTCCACTAGAGCAAATTTGTGAGCCTCACTGAATGGATGTGTTGTGTTTGTGTCAGTGACACCCTGCGAGAAGCTCAGTGGTAGTGCACAAGAGGATGTGTCTGATGGAGAAACACCTCTAGCTAATCACCCTGAGAGAGGGAAGGACAGTCACAGTGATATTCCACAGGGCAGTGAGCAAGCTTGTCAAGAGTCACAGGTTGGGTCTCAGTATTGAACATGCAGTAGCAGACATGTGCATATCTATGAGTGGCATGGTGTAAAGACAATATCTCCCTCAATGTCAGCGAAGGAGCTGGTCATTGACCTCAGGAAGTGGAGTGGAGGACACGTCCCTGTCAGTATCAATAGTGCTGAGGTGGAGATGGTCGAAAGCATCAAATTCTTAAGACTGAATATCACCAACAATCTGTCCTGGTCCATCCAGATTGATGCTACAATCAAGAAAGCACACTAGCACCTCTACTTCTTAAGAAGGCTAAAGAAATTTGGCATGTCCACAATGACTATTACTAATTTTTATAGATGCACCATAGAAGGCATCCTATCCACATGCTTCACATCTCTGCCCAAGACTACAAGAAATTAGACAGTTGTGAACACAGCCCAGTCCATCACACAAACCAGTCTTCCATCCTCTGATTCCATCCATAATTCCCGCTGCCTCAGGAAAGCAGCCAATAAAACCAAAGACCCCTCCCACCTCTGTAATACTCTCTTCCACCGTCTTCCATGTGGCAGCAGATATAAAGGTTTGAAAGCATGTACCAACATGCTTTCGGGTCTAGGCCCGAAACGTCAGCGTTCCTGTTCCTCTGATGCTGCTTGGCCTGCTGTGTTCATCCAGCTCCACACCTTGTTATTCCAACAGATTCAGAACAGCTTATGAGGCTTTTGAACGGACGTCTTATATATTAAAGTTGATCTTTTCTGCACCTTCTCCATATTCTCCATACTCTATATACTCTAAGTGCAGAAGCACTTCAGACGTTTTGTCACCATGCTAGGTAACATCATCAGTGCGGCCTCTGATGAAGCAATGTTGTTCTACTCTGCTTAGTATTTATATGAATACTATTCATTTATATGTAGTATAATAGTATTCATATCAATATTAGATGGAGTAGAACAACACCGCTTCATCGGAGGCCGCACTGATGATGTTACCTAGCATGGTGACAAAATGTCTGAACTATAACTGGCCAGCTTGGGGGGAAGTCAACAACCGCACCCACAACCCGAGCTACAAATCTTTGCAAGAACCTTAATTCTGCATTCTGTTCTATTACCTTGATAGACTTATGTAAGGTATGATTTGCCAGGGTAGCACACAAAACAATACTTTTCACTATATCTTTTCCCTTGTGACAATAATAAATCAAACTCAACAATCTGGTGGAATTTCCTGAGATATTGTGAATTATGAACAGGGGACTCCATAGTGTAGATGAATTCAGCCATGTCTCAGGGCTCTGAGTAGTCATCGTAGTCCCAGAGGACCATAAGCTGCTCTTTCATCAATAGTAGTTTAACCTGAAATCACCAAGTGCAAGGCAAGGGTGAGATTGAAAGTCAGGACCTTCACGATGATGTCAGCATTACAAGAATTGAACCCTCATTGTTGGTGTCACTTTCCATTGCAAACCAGCCTTCCAGCCAACTGAGCTAACTGATTCCTAAAGGATAACATTGTGTTATTGGATATTGTGTTTCCTGCACAACAAGGAAGGGGCATTTTTGATCTAGTGTTGGAAATGTCACAGGTGGGAGCATCTTGGAAACAGTCATCATGGTATTGTAAGACTTAGATTAGTTATGGAGAAGGCTAAAGAACAATCCAAAATAAAAGTACTTTTAAGAAGCTTATAAAAACTATCTGAATGAGTAATTAAGTTGCCAGGGCAAAGTAGGTTATGGACCAAGTACAGATAAATGGGATTAGAATAGTTTGGGGTTTGTTGGTTGGTATATACATGGTAGGCTGAAGGACCTGTTTCTATGCAGAATGACTTTATGACTATACTGGAGGAAGGTCAATTTCAGTGAATTGAAGGGGAATTGATATCAAAGACTGACAGCAGAAGCACAATGAAGAAACAGCTGACTTATAAAGGGGAGATAGTTAGGATACAGACCACATATTCCCACCACAGAGAAGGGAGAACAACCAATGTCCAATGTTCTAGAAAATCAAAATTTGAAAGACTGAAGTAGAAAAGTCGGGCATAAGGCATGTCCAACAGAGAGCTGCGACGATGCTGACTGATAGTCAGGGTGAAGGTTTGCATTGGTGCAGTTACCACTACAAAACAGTGGTTTGTAGAGGAAGTGATGTCAACGAACAGTTAAACCTGAACCACTACTTCAGTGTTTCCTTCCCTCTCTCCTCCTCTAACCAAAAAGAGTCACTTGAAGATCACATGCAAGGGAAAGTGAGTGGTTTTTGCCTTGCTGTAGGTGACTACAAGGGAGAGAGCTAATCGGTGACTAGCAGTTAACGCAGGTACGTCCTTACAACTTCTACCATTATAGTACTTTTTTTCGCTTCTAATCTGTAAGGGTAGTGCACCGACCAGGAAAGAAGAGCCACAGATAATAGAATTTCACTTAATCTAATATAAAGAACTCTCCAAGTTTTAACTAAAAGGTGTAAACCATGTCAAGGTCTTCGTTTGCTCCTCTTGCTCCATGTGGCAGGCCAAGGAAAGTTCCAGTCTCCCTGGGTCAGCACATGTCAGGAAGTGTCTCCAGCTACAGCTTCTGGAAGCTCGAGTTTCAGAGGTGGAGTGGTGGGTGGCGACACTGTGGGGCATCCATGATGCAGAGAGTATCGTGGATAGCACGTATAGAAGAGATGGTCACACCTCAGGCTCAGACTGTGCAGGCAGGAAGGGAATGGGTGACTAGCAGACAGAACAAGAGAGATAGGCAGGTAGTGCAGGAATCTGCCATAGCCATTCCCCTACAAAACAGATATACTGTTTTGAATGCTTTTGAGGGGAATGACCTCTCAGGGGAAAGCAGCAGCAGCCAAACTTGTTGCACCATGGTTGGTTCTACTGCAGAGGGAAAAAAATGTGCCAGGGCAATAGTTACAGGGGACTCAATTGTAAGGGGAATAGACAGGCGTTTCTATGGCTGCAAGCAAGACTCCAGGATAGTACGTTGCCTCCCTGGTGCTAGAGTCAAGCATGTCTCAGGGCAGGTAGAAGACATTCTGGAGGGAGAGGGTGAACAGCCGGTGGTTGTGGCACACATTGGTACAAATGATGTAATTAAAAAAAAGAGATGAAATCCTAAAAGCAGAATACAGGGAGCTAGGAAGAAAGTTAAGAAATAGGGCCTCACAGGTAGTGATCTCAGGATTATTACCAGTGCCTAGTCAGAGAAGAAATGACAGGGAATATCGGATGAATACTTCACTGAAAAAATGGTGTCGGGGGTAAGGTTTCAGACTCCTGTGGCATTGGGACCAGTTCAGGGGAAGGTGGGACCTGTGCAAATTTGACGGGGATTGAGAGGCTGCATAAAGAGGAAATTAACACAACAATGAGAAAGGATATTAGTTCTGGCAATGGGGAGTCTGTATTGGTGGAACTGAGAAATAGGAAGGGGCAAAAAACATTAGTGGGTGTCATATATAGACTCCCAACCTGCAGTGGTGATGTTGGGAATGGCATTAAACGGGAAATTAGAAATACATCTGATAAAAAAAATTGGTGATCATGGGTAATTTCAATCTGCACATAGATTGGGCAAATCAAATTAGCCACAATGCCGTAGAAGAGGAATTCCTGGAGTGTGTACGGGATGTTTTTCTTGACCAATATGTGGAGGAACCATCTTAGAGTGGGAACTGTGTAATGAGAAGGGAATCATTGCTTATTTAGCTGTGTGAGACCCCTTGGGGAATGAGTGACTATAACATGATAGAACTTTTTTATAAAGATGAAGACTGAGGAATTTGATTTGATTCAGAGACTAGGGTGCTGCATCTTAATAAAGTAAACTATGATGATCTGAGGCGTGAGTTGACCTTGATAGATTGGGAAGAGTTACTTAAAGGGATGATGGTGGATAGACAATTGCAAACATTCAAGGAATGCATGGGGGAACAGCAACAACTGTTTATTATTGTCTGACACAAAAGCAAATCAGGTAAGAGGGCCAATCCATGGCTTATGAAGGAAATTAGAGATAGTATCCGATCCAAGAAAGAAGCATACAGATTGGCCAAGTAAAATAATATCTCAGGATTGGAGCAGTTTAGAATTCAGCAAAGGACAACAGGATTGATTAAGGAGGGGAAAATACAATATGAAAGTAAGGTTGCAAGGAACATAAAGACTGACACTAAGAGTTTCAATAGGTACATGAAGAGAAAGAGACTGGTAAAGACAAATGTAGGTCCCATACAGACAGAAATGGGGGAATATATAATAGGGGACAAAGAAATGGCTGAACACATATATTGGTTCTGCCTTCTCAAAATAGGACACAAATCAGATACCATAAATATTGAAGAATGCAAGATGTGGTGAGACAGAAGAATTGAGGGAGACCAATATTAGAAGAGAAATGGTGCTGGGAAAATTGATGGGACTGAAGGTAAATAAATCTTCAGGGCCTGATAAAACTACATCCTAGAGTACTTAAGGAAGTAGCTCGAGGAATAGTGGATGCATTCGTTGTCAACTTTCAGGATTCTGTAGACTCTGGAACAGTCCCTGCAGATTGGAGGGTGGCTAATGTCACTCCGATATTCAAAATGGGGGGTAGAGAGAAAACAGGGAATTATAGACCGTAAGCCTAACATCAATAGTGAGGAAAATTCTCAAATCCATTTTCAAGGACTTTATAGTGGAGCATTTAGAAAGTAGTGGTTGGATCAGACAGAGTTAGCATAGATTTATGAAGAGGAAATCATGCTTGACAAATCTGTTTGAATTCTATGAAGATGTAACTAGTAGAGTTGACAAGGGGAAGCCAGTCAATGTGGTTTATTTGGACTTTTAGAAAGCATTTGACAAAGTCTTGCGTAAAAGAATATTGTGCAAGATTAAAGCGCATGTGATGGGGAAGTGTATTGAGATGAATAGAAAACTGGTTGGCAGAGAGGAAACAAAGACTTGGAATTAATGGGTCATTTTCAAATTGGCAGGCAGTAATTAGTGGGGTGCCACAGGGATTGGTGCTCAGACGCCAGCTAATACACTTTAATGATTTGGATGAGGGAACAAAATGTAACATCTGCAAGTTTGTAGATGATACCAAGTTGGGGGGAGGGTGAACTGTGACGAGGTGCAGAGATCCTTCAGCGTGATTAGGTTGGGTAAGTGGGCAAATCAATGGCAGATGCAGTGTAATTTGGATAAATGTGACGTTATTCACTTCGGAAGCAAAAACAAGGCGGCAGATTACTACCTGAATGGCTGTAAATTGGGAGAGAAGTGTATGCAGCAGGACCTGGGTGTCCTTGTGTACCAGTTGCTGAAGACGGTAAAAAAGGCAAATGGTATGTTGGCCTTCATCGCGAGAGGTTTTGAGTACAGGAGCAACATGTGTTGTTGTAGTAAGACAGGACCTTGGTGAGGCCACACCTGGAATATTGTGTGAAGTTTTGGACTCCTTTTCTGAAGAAGAATACTCTTGCTCTTGAGGGAGTGCAGCAAAGGTTTACTAGGCTGATTCCAGGGATGGTGGGTCTGATGTACGAGGAGAGAGTGACTAGGTTAGGATTGTTTTCGGTGGAGTTCAGGCAAATAAGAGGGGATCGCACAGAGATTTATAAAATTCTAAGAGGACTGGACAGGGTAAATGCAGGGAGGATATTCCCGATGGTGGGTGTGTCCAGAACCAGGGTCACAGTCTGAGGATGCTGGGTAGACTATTTAGGACAGAGATGAGGAGACATTGCTTCACCCAAAGAGTGGTGAGCCTGTGGAATTCATTATTGCAGGAAGTGGTTGATGCCAAAACATTGAATGTATTCAAGAGCTAGATATAGCACTTGAGGCAGATGGGATCAAAGGTTATGGTGAGAAAGCAGAATGAGTTGGATGACCAGCCATGATTGTGATGAATGGTGGAACAGGCTTGGAAGGACTGAATGGCCTCCTCCCACTCCTATCTTCTCTGTTTCTATATTTCCTTGTAACCGCTTAATGATACTGGAATAAATTAGAGTGAATGTAGAAAGTAGAGGCGAGTGACTTTTTCAGGTTATTCTAGATGGAGGTTTGCAGTGGACCTGCTGAAGGTTCAATATTAGGGTCACTGTGATTTTTGAGAAATAATAATGATTTTGAATGAGGAGTAGAAAGTATTGTTTTGGAATTTTCAAACGGCATAAAATTTGAAGTAGACAATAAGAAGGATGGCAATATGCTTCAGCAGAAAGGCTGATGAAATGGGAACATGGAATGAAACAAATGGTGGAGAAGATGTTTGATGATGATATTTAAAATCATGAACAGAAATATGGCTTTAAAAAGGTGACCACTGGACACTTCGTATTCAAGAAAAAACAACGCTGCTGAGGAAAGATAGAAAAGGCTAAAACAAAGGGGGTGAAGTGCCAGTATTTCTTTGGCAACTCATTGTATTGTTCAAAAGACAGGTTGTCTGTTGGAGGGAGGTGGGAGTTGGTACAGACAATGGCTGGGATTAATCTACAGGACTCCAAAAAGTAAGAGAAAGAGACAGAAAAGCAAAGTTGCAAAGAAATTGCAGCTGCAAAGATATGACCACTGCAAAGCCATCAGAGATGCCAAGAAGCAGTGCCAGACCAAATTAGAGGCCCAAACCAACCGTACGGGCACCCGCTGCCCCTGGCAAGGCCTACAAAACATAACGGGATATAAGATGAAGCAGAGCAAGACAGTGGATAAAAACATCTTTGCCCAGTTTGAGCAGAATGCCCGCGGCACGGCGTCACCTGTCCCGACAACCCCGGACACTGCTGCAGATGTCAGATCGGTCTTCCTGGGAGTCAACCCAAGGAAAGGGTCGGGTCTGGATAGAGTGTCCGGCCATGCACTTTGATCCTGTGTGGACAAACTGGCGGAGCTAGTCACTTACATCTCCCTCCTGCAAGCTGAAGTCCCCATCTGCTTCAAGAAGACCACCAATCATCCAAATACCTAAGAAAGTACATGCAGCGTGCCTTAATAAGTACCGCTCAGTGGCTCCGATCTCAATAATTATGAAGTGCTCTGACAGGCTGGTTATGGCCCACATCAACTATAGTCTTCCAGTTCTGAGGAAGAGTCACTGGACCCAAAACGTTAACTCTGTTTTCTCCTCCACAGATGCTTTTCCAGCAACTTTGTTTTTGTTCCTGATTTACAGCATCCGCAGTTCTTTTGGTTTTTACTATAGTCTTCCAGCCTGCCTCAATCCCCTGCAATTTGCCTACTGACGTAACAGGTCTACAGCCGACGCCATTTCCTTAGCCCTACACTCAACCCCGGAACATCTGGATAACAAGGACTCCTGTTCATTGACTACAGCTCTGCCTACAACAGCATTATCCCCTCCATACTATTGTCAAAACTCCAGCCTAGGCAACTTGATCCTCATCTTTCTGACCCACAGACTGCAATCAGCAAAGATAAACAACCTCACCTCCTCTACAATAACCCTCAACACTGAAGCCTCCAAAAGGATGAATTCTCAGCCCCCTACTGTACTCCCTGTACACCCACAGCTGTGTAGCCATATTCCAAGTGAGCGCCATCTACAAGTTTGCTGATGACACCATCATAGTAGGACAATATCAAACAACAATGAGTCAGATACATAAAGGTGATAGAGGGCTTGGGTGTCATGGTGCAATGATAACGTCTATCTTAATGTCAGCAAAATAAAAGAACTGATTATTGACTACAGGAGGAGAGAAGGATGACACACCTCCATCTTCATCAATGTAGCTGAGGTAAGAGAATAGAAAGCGTCAAATTCCTAGGAATGACAATAATCAACAACCTGTCCTGGGCTTCCCACAGAGAAGCAAGGGTCAAGAAGGCACAATGCCTATTCTCCCTCAGGCAGCTTAGGAAATACGGCATGTCCATAAGGACACTCACCAACTTTTACAGATGCACCAATTAAAGCATACTATCTGGTGCATAACGGCCCGGTAGAGCAACTGCTCTACCCAGGACCAAAATAAACTACAGAAGGTTGTGTGCATACTCCAGACCATCATGGAAGCCAACCACCCATGTCAACTGGGTGTCAACATTATCAAAGACCCCTCTCACCCCCGTAATGTTCTCCTACAACCTCTTCCATCAGGCAGAAGATACAGAAGCTTGAATGCATGCACTGAAAGGTTCAAGAACAGCTTCTTCCCTGCCATTATTAGACTGATGAATGGACTCCCTAACTTCAAATAATGTTGATCTTGATAATGTTGATCTTGCATTGTGCACCTCCTGTGCAGTGTAACATGTATGTCTCGCTCTGTCTAAGCACCCTGTGATCTGTATGTCCTTGATTGCTATGATCTGCCTGTACTGCTCGCAAAACAAAGCTTTTCACTGTACCTGGGTACATGTGACCACAATAAAGCAAATCAAATTACAAAGATGTGCAAGCTCTATAGAATGAGGATAGTGTGTGCTACCAACTGGGCTAGGGTTGGCACCCAGAGAAAGGGAGAAAGGCTATCTCTGATGTGTGTTCAAGGTATGTTCTCAATTCAACACATGAGGAAGCAATTCTGGATCTGGTGCTGGTGAATGAGGAAGCCCAATGAACCAACAGACTATGGGTGATAATACTTTAGTAAGAGTTATCATCATATCATTAGGATTGGATTAGTTAAAATAACTTCACAGAGGCTGGTATCCCGTCACCAAGTCACTGTTTATTTACACGTGCATGATACTTGACAGTGTTCTGACTTCACTCAGAGTGAGTAGAACCTCTGATACTCCTGTTTATAATTGTTAGCCAGGGATCTCTAATTGGATCAGGTTAACAGTCCCAATCAGGGAACCCATATTCTATGAGGTCTACCTGGCTGACCTTGATACAATCACTACATCCCTCCCCCTCCAAGTCCGGAACACAGGCCTCTTCTTCTTCTTGCAGCCTCTCCTGCGGTGTTTTCACACCGGGTCCAGTTCCTCCGACTCAGCCTCGGATACAGGCAGCACGTACCTGACTGTAGCCTGGATCTTGCACCTGGAGCATCTTGGAAGAAATTCAGCCTTTTCTTCAGGCAGTAAAGGCATGGAGGCTGTGACGTCTGCCATGTCCATATCAGACTCTGAGGTTTCTTTGATGCTTGAGGGAGGGGGAGAACCCATGGATTCCGACAGACTTTCTGGCTGTTCTGATGGGCCGAGTATATTTTGGTCCTGCCCTGTTCGCATATTTGCAGCTTTCATACGGTCCATGTGCCTATTCAGGACTGTCTCACCTACCCAAACTTTGTACGACATGGGACCTGACCTCGCATCGGCCGTGCCTCTTACCCATGCAGGGCCATTTCAATGGTTTTGGCACCAAACTTTGTTCTCTGAAGCAAACTATCTCTCTCAGTTAGTGGAGTGTTGTGTCCAGCATTAGCATTCCGGATGCTGTTTCACCCTCCAGCCAGATCTGGGAAGATAGGATTTAACCCGGTTAGGAGTCTTGCCCCCATTAGCAACTCTGCCGGAGCTACCCCTATAGGTGCATGAGGAGTGGTCTTCTTTAAGTAGCCCTAGTAGTGGAGTTTGTGGTCTGTTACTATTACAAATTTATGTCCGTAAAGGTATTGGTGGAACTTTCTAACACCAAAGATGACCGCCAAACCTACCTTCTTTATCTGGGCATATTTGCATTCTCCATCAGCCAAAGTCCAGGAAGCATATGCTATTAGGCGTTTCTCTCCATTGAGCCATTTGTTAACCAACACTATCTTGATACCATACCGGGAAGCATCGCATCTCAGCACCAGATCTTGCTTGGGATCATATTGTGCCAACACCTTAGACAATAATAACTACTTCCTCACTTACCTAAAGACTACATCCAGTGAGTCTCCTCTAGTTTGGTCCGTTTGATGATTACGAAAGTGTCGTCCACATATTGGATCCATAGTTTGGGTTGGATTTGCAGAAGCGCCATGCTTTCGAGTCTCTGCATCACCGCTTTTGCTATTAGTCCGGAGATAGGTGACCTCATGGGTGTCCCGTTGATCCGTTCGTAGATTTGGCCATTAAAGGTAAAGTGAGTCATGAGGCATGGGTCCAGTAGTTTCAGCATGTTGTCAAAGGAGATGGTGTTACTCAGGCCTTGTTCTTTTAGTAGGCTATTGTTTGTCTTGCCAGTGGTACGTCAATCAATGTGAATAGGGAGGTAACATCAAATGACACCATGTCAAATGACACCTAGACACTACGGGCAATTTAGTATGTCCAATCCATCTAACCTGCATATCTTTGGACTGCCGGAGGAAACCAGGAAACCCATGCAGACATGTGGTGTTCTATTTAGGATAAATATTGCCCAGTACAATGGAAATAACTCCTCTGCTGTTTTTCAAAATAATGCACTGGGATGTAATGGTGAATAGAACAGATGTGATCAAAAAGAAGTTGGAGAAGGACACAGGACAGAAAGCAACAGAGAGAGCGACTGATGGGGTCAATTGGTTTAATATTATCCCTGTACAATAAAGTCTGCATTCTTATCATTTATAATGATATCTCTTATGGATCAGACCATATCCCCTCAAAATTGTTGAAAAAGGTAGCTTACACCCTAACTACTTCTTATTTTAAACACAGATACGAAGTACATGCTCCAGCTGTGATGCAACTGGTCAAACTACTCGACATTAAGCTAAACACAAATAATTTAAACACTACAGTTAAAATACAAACAAAAGAAAGAGGAATTTAGAATAACATAACTATTGGAAATCTTAACCGAATAATAGAAATAGTACCTATTACTAATTAACTGTTCCGTTCCCACAAGCATACACATTGGCAAAAAGGTAAATTCAGACACAGATTCTTACATGCAGTTCTCCAATCCAGGAGGGAAAAATCATCAAGAGAGATTTCAGAGAAAGTAGCAGGTAAGAATCCTTTACTGAAGCTTCCAACCCTTCTGGAGCCCAAACAGCTTCTGACGGCTTCAGCTAAAAAACTAGAAAGCCTGATCTGTAACAATTGGCCACTCCCCTTCCATTGTTCTAACTGTTTAAAAAAAAAATCTAAAGGCCTCATAAATTGTTGACTTAGGCCATATCCAACACCTTCTTTGTCACCTCTGCCTATA
This sequence comes from Ginglymostoma cirratum, assembly GCA_024137785.1. Taxonomy (NCBI): domain Eukaryota; kingdom Metazoa; phylum Chordata; class Chondrichthyes; order Orectolobiformes; family Ginglymostomatidae; genus Ginglymostoma; species Ginglymostoma cirratum. Next base: position 37,274,430 of record JAHRHZ010000004.1, on the reverse strand, counting down.
TAACCTCTCTTCAAAAAACCAGGGCTAAATAACCCTTTTAAAGGAACAGAATCATCACACCTCCCCCCCTTAAAAAAAATGCCATCAAAAACCAAGGTGGCTTCATTTTAAAACCCTTAGACTTACCGTATTAGTACACCAAAATACATACATATTGACTCTAAGCATGCAAACATTCGCTGCTACATTCTACTTCAGTTTATTCCTGCCACTGAACACCTCCGACTTTCTTCATCCAAATCATGACAACACATCGGCAATTATGTTCTTTTGTCCTGCCACATGTATAATTTTCAAGTTGAATGGCTGCAATGATAAGTTTCATCTAAACAGTGTGTAATTTTTGTCCTTAGATTTCTCCAAAAGCCTTAATGGGTTATGATCAATATATGCAATTGTCTCGGGCACATTACTAGCAATATAAATGTTGATATGTTGTAATGCCAACACCAAGCTCAAGCTTCCCTTCTGAATCCTGGAATATTTCTATTGATGAGTATTCTATTTTCTGGAAATACCCGATGGGTCTTCCCATTTTCTCATCGACTTCTTCTAAGAGTACGGCACCGACACCCACATTGCTCACGTCAACAGTCACCTTGAATGGCTTTGCATAATTAGATGCGGCTAACATTGGGGCAGTGGTTAACACAGCTTTTAGGCTGCCTTCTGTCTGTCCGCTGTCCACTGAAATTTTCTCCATCTTCAATAAATCAGTCAGTGGAGCAACCACACTGCTAAAATTTGCTACAAACTTCTAATAATACTCATCCAATCCCAGGAATACCACTTTGATGATGGTATGGGAAACGCTGCATTAACATTTATTTTCACATTCCGTAGGGCCATTTGTCCAAGTCTGATAATATGGCCCAGGAACATGACTTGGGCTTTTGCAAAATCACTCTTAGCCATGTTTATCACCAAGCCCGCCTCACAAAGTCTACTGAATAACTCCAATAAATGCTGCAAATGTTCCTTCCACATGTGACAAAACATCACACAGGGGTCGATGTACACTACACAATTGGGTAATTCAGAATTGACTTTATTGGTTAGTCTTTGAGGTGTGGCTGGTGTATTTTTCATACCTAATGGCATGACTTTAAATTGGCACAGTCCATTCAGTGCTACGAGAGTCAGAAATTATCTTCGTTCTTTCCAATAAAGATATCTGCCAGTATCCTCTGAGGAAGTCCAACTTAGAAATATAAGTTACTTGTCCCACCTTCTTAATACAGCTTTTCAAATGTGGAATAGGATATGAATCAGACTTTGAAACTGCATTGGCTTTGCGATTGTCCACACATAATCGTTGGGTACCATCTGGTTTTGGCACGATTACTATGGGTGAGCTCAGATCGCTGCAACTCACTTCAATTACATTGTCTTTGAGCATGCGCTCAATCTCTTTTTGAATGTGTGCCAACTTCAGAGGGTTAAATCTATAAGAATGTTCCTCAATTGGAACAGCATTTCCTATATCTACATCATGCTTAATTAAAGTAGTACTTCTCAGCTTATTCCTAAACATCTCCCCATGTAATAGTAATAACTCTTTCAGGTAATTTCAATTTTCTCTGGTAGGTAACTCAATAATCTATCCCAATTTTTGAGAACTTCATCAATGTCAAATTTAATTTGAAGAACATCCAATTTAGAATCCTTGGAATGTGATTCTCCACTCTGTGGTGTAACCAGTAACACATTCTCCTTTTACTTTCCTTCCCTATCAAAATACCTTTTGAGCATTGTCATATGACACAGTGTTAAATTTCTTCCTCTCTGGAGTTCTTATCAAATAATTCGCCTCACTCAATCGCCTTTCAATTTGATAAGGTCCACTAAATCTTTATAGAATCATAGAATCCCTGCAATGTAGAAACAGGCCATTCAGCCCAACAAGTCCACACCGACCGTCCAAACAGCATCCCACCGAGACCCATTCCCCTACCCTTTCTTTGTAACCTTGCATTTTCCACGGCTAACACACCTAATTACACATTCCTAAACACTATGGGCAATTTAGCATAGCCAATCAACCTACCTCGCAAATCTTTGGTCTGTGGGAGGAAACCAGAGCACCGAGCAGTAACCCAGACAAACATGGGGAGAATATGCAAATCAAACCCAGGTCCCTAGTGTTGTGAGGCAGCAGCTGTAACCACTGTGCCACCTCTCACCTATCACTGGAAGTAACACTAACACTTTATCTCAACTAGAAAAAGTGCACATTTTGATTTCCTGTTTCATTACATACCGTGCTACATTTAAATGCTGTCTACTGCCAACTACTGCCAACTCACCCACTCCGTTTAATCTTTCCCTAAAATTTGACATGTAGTCCAAGTATGTGGTCTCTGAACTCTGACTCACCAATTTCTCCTTAATAAATTTCAGTTGTCCTCTCACCTCATGCCCAAAAACTAATTCAAATGAACTGAATTTGGTAGATTAATTTGGTTCATCCCTATAGCAAAAAGTACAAACGGAATTCCTTTATCCCAATCATCTGGATAGTCTTGACCACAAACCCTCAACATGTGTCTTTATAGTTTGATGTCACTGTTCTGATGCTCTGTGTGATTCTGAACGATACGCAGTTTGAATTGTTTTATTCCTAAACTATCCATCACTTCCCTGGATAATTTTGATATAAAATTTGACCCTTGATTGTATCTAGTGAAAAATTTGAGTACCTCTTCTACAATCCTTTTAGCTGTGACACTGCATAATTGAATGGTGTCTGGAAATCCAGTGGACACATCCATTATTATCAGCAAATACTGCTTCCCACTTTTTCACTTAGGTAGGGATCCTATGCAATCAATTAAGAACCTTGTAAAAGGTTCCACAAATGCAGGAATGGGCATTAAAGTTGCTGGTTTTATCACTGCCTGAGGTTTTCCAACTACCTGACACGTATGGCATGTCTGGCAAATTTCATCAACATCCTTATGCAGTCCAGGCCAGTAAAAATGTTATTGTATTTTGGCTTGAGTTTTGCTTACTCCTAGATGACCTCCCACTTGTAATTCATGTACTTACCCGCAACACCTCCTTTTTATAACCCACTGGTAATACAACTTGATGAACTTATGCCCATTTCTCATCCGCCTTTTGATACAACTGTTTTAGTTCTTCAATTTGCTGTTGTAACTCAGTTAATTTCTCTGAGATAAAAATATCCACCTTGTCCTCCAGCTGTTGTCTCAACTATTTGATCAAACATAGTCTCTGATAATTGTACTTCAACTGCCTTAACTTTATTCTTTGATTTTTCCTCCTGCTTCAACCTGTGGCTTTTGTGACCTTGTTACCATACAGCCAGGAAAAATTCCATGATATACTTCCTGTAATACCTCAGTTGCCTGATTTTCCACTGGCTTTTCAACCAGAGTAGGCAGTACTCCCATCCGTGATCCTGCTATAACATGACCAAGGACAAACTGTATTCCCAGAGCCAGCAGTTCCTCCAGTACTACTATCACTGCTTCTCCACTTTTCACTGGACACTCCAGCCTCATTTTACATAACGGAGCACTTCTAGTCTTACCATGAATTCCACATTTTACTGCTTTTTCTGGCAATAGTCCTTTTGAGTGACGTATCTCCACATCTCTCAACATCAAAGACTGACATGCTCCCGTATCTCTTAAAATTGTAATTTCTTTACTAGCTCCTCCTGGCTTAAACGAGTAAACCTTACCCTTGGAAGTAAATGGTTTAAGAAGATCTGGCACTTCCTTCTCAACCAACCTGTGACCAGATTGTACACTTTGATGCAGCTTTTTGACGCTACTGTGTTTTCCTTTACCACTTCAACAAAATACACTTTCTTGTCCTGATTTGCCCCAACTGTCTTCCCAGTGCTTCCCGGCTTCATGTGGCCTACCGTATTGCAGTGAAACACCTGAATTTTTTTTACTTCTCTTTCCCCCTCATGGGTTTCTTTTTTAACCCTGTGTTGGATTATCTTTACTATCTTCAGTGAGACCTACATTTCCCTTAACATCTGAGGATTTATCATTTCCCAACTTTACAACCCTCACAGATTAAAATTTATGTCAGAAACCAAACTTTGATTTAGGAACTAATTCACAATCATTGGCCATTTCTATTGCTAATCCTGCAGTTTTAACTTTCTGCTCTTCCACATGAGTTCTCACTACCTCAGGAAGTGAATTTTTGAATCCTCCAAGATAATTGCCTCTTTAGGAGCATTACATGTTTGATCTATTTTCAGTTCCCTTATCCACCTATCAAAATTACTTTGTTTGAATCCTTTCAAACTAAATGTATTTTTGACCAGGGTCCCTCCTTAGATTCCTAGTAAAGAAATTACAATTTTGTCTGTAGGCTTCTGGCACTAGCTCATATGCAGTAAAGATGGCTTTCTTCACCTCATTATACACCTCAGATGCCTTCCAGAATAGTGATGCAAATACCTCACTAGCTCTGTTTGGATCAACAAAATCCAAATGGTCACTGGCCACTTCATTTATCTAGTCATGTTCTCAAATGAAATGAAAAAGGCTTCTGTATCCTTCTTGTCAAATTCAGGCAATTTAAACAGATTCCCCCCAGGCCTTTGGCTACGATGGATTTGCTCTTACTCACTGTCCTCCTCACTTAGCCTATGTTCTACCTTCACCTCCACCCTCTTAAGTTGACTTTTCTCTCACTTTGCCAACTTCTGAAGTTCAACCTCTTTCCTTCTGCTTTTCTTCTCTATCTTTCTTCTGCTTTTAATCGTAATTCAAACACCTTCGTTTCCTTTTCATGCTCAAGCTGCTTCATCTGCCATTGAATTCTAGCCATTTCCAAGGATTCCGATGGTATTTCCAGCAAATTTAAATGTTGAGCTATTGCTGCAATTACCTCACCTTTTCATAAGGACAAAGGCAACCCCAACTCCAACTTGTCCGCCAATTCCAACAGCTTTGCCTTGCTCACTTTTTGTAACACTCCCAAAGTCACTTCTTACACCCCCAAAAACTCTTAGTGACTACAAAAGCCATTAGTACACACGACACAACCTGTTTAAACCAACCCCAGATTCAACATCGAAAATAAAATACACCAACACCTGCCACTTAGGGATAGTAGGAAACAACGCATCATCCTCCGTCACTTCCGCTACCTGCAATCTGACCCCACTACCAAGGGCACATTTCCCTCCCCACCCTTATCTGCCTTCCGGAGGGACCGCTCTCTCTGTGACTCCCTCATCCGCTCCACACTCGCAACTAGCCCCACCACCCTGACACTTTTCCCTGCAACTGCAGGAAGTGCGACACCTGCCCCTACACCTCCCCCTCACCTCCATCCCAGGCCCCAAGAAAACCTTCCACGTCAAACAGATGTTCACCTGTACATCTGCTAATGTGGTATCTGCTGTGGCCTCCTCTACATTGGGGAAACCAACCAAAGGCTTGAAGACCGCTTTGCGGAGCACCTACGCTCGGTTCATGACAAACGACTACACCTCCCAGTCGCGAACCACTTTAACTCCCCCTTCCACTCCTTGGATGACATGTCCATCCTGGGTCTCCTCCAGTGCCACAACGATATCACCCAAAGGCTGGAGGAACAGCACCTCATATTCCACTTGGGAACCCTGCAGCCCAGTGGTCTCAATGTGGACTTCACAAGCTTCAAAATCTCCCCACCCCCGACATCATCCCAAGACTAGCCCATCTTGTGGGTAGGAAGTGGGGGTGGGGTTTGGTCAGTGAGGTGGGAAGAGCGGATAGGTAGGAGAAAATGGGAGATAGGTGTAATGGTTAGTACTCTGGGCTTTGAATCCAGCGATCCAAGTTTGAATCTCAGTGGACGTCTAATTGTTGTGTCCCTACAAATTGTTTGGGGTGGCACTAGCCTCCTTGACCTGTCCGTCTTTTCATAGAATCATAGAATCCCTACAATGTGGAAACAGGTCCTTTGGCCCAATAAGTCCAACAAGTCCACACCGACCCTCAGAGCACCCACACAACCCATTCACCTATAACCCACCTAATCTATACATTCCTGAACACTATGGGCAATTTAGCATGGCCAATCCACCTAGCCTGCACATCTTTGGACTGTGGAAGGAAAGTAGAGCACACCCACGCAGACATGGGGAGAATGTGCAAACTCCACACAGACAGTCGCCCAAGGCTGGAATTGAACCCAGGTCCCCAGTGCTGTGAGGCAGCAGGGCTAACCACTGTGCCACCGTGCCACCCCAAACAATTTGTAGGGACACAACAATTAGACGTCCCACCGAGATTCAAACTTGGATCGCTGGATTCAAAGCCCAGAGTACTAACCATTACACCTATCTCCCATTTTCTCCTACCTATCCGCTCTTCCCACCTCACTGACCAAACCCCACCCCCACTTCCTACCTACTAGCCTCATCCCCGCCTCATTGACCTGTCCGTCTTCCCTCCCACCTACCCACCCCGCCCTCCTCACTGATCAACCCACATCCCAACTCCCTACCTACAATTACCTGTACTGGCTTCATCCCCACCTCCTTGACCTGTCCGTCTTGTCTCCACCTATCTGCTTCTGCTCCTCTATCCATCTTTCATCATCGCCTTCCCCTCTCTCTTTTTATTTCAGAGTCCCCTTCCTACCTCCTGCCCCCACAATTTATACAGTAACTAAAATACAAACAAAAGAAAGAGGAGTTTAGAATAATTTAACTATTAGAAATCTTAACCGAATAATAGATACAGTACCTATTACTAAATAACTGTTCCAATATAGTAACATCTCATAAACACACCTCTTGGCAAAAAGGTAAATTCAGACAGCATTTCTTATATCAGAGATAGTAGGAACTGCAGATGCTGGAGAATCTGAGATAACAAGGTGTACAGCTGGATGAACACAGCAGGCCAAGCAGCATCAGAGGAGCAGGAAAGCTGACATTTCGGGCCTAGACCCTTCTTCAGAAAATAGCGTTTCTTCAGCATTTCTTATATGCAGTTCTCCAAACCAGGAGGAAACAACATCAAGAGAAATTTCAGAGAAAGTAGCAGGTAGGAATCCTTTACTGAAACTTCCAAACCTTCTGGGACCCAAACAGCTTCTGACTGCTTCAGCTAAAAAACTAGAAATTCTGATCAGTGACAACTGGCCATTCCCTTCTACTGTTATAACCGTTTTGAAAAAAATCTAAAGGCTTTATAAGTTGTTGACTCAGGCCATCTCCAGTAGCCTCTTCTATACCTCTGCCTTTACAGTCTCTCCTCAAAAAAGGCCAGGACAAAATAATCTTTTCAAAGTGACAGCATTGTTGCATGTCAAATATATTTGTTCTAACCATTCTAGGTCATTGGAAATTTCTTTATGTCTCCAAGTCCTTTTGAACTTCCAATCCCAGTACTCAGTGTGACTGTCCACCATACTGCTGCCAAGTTCTGCTCATTCATGTTATATGGGATTGTGGCAATTTTGCTGGTAATAGACTCCTGTTGATGATGTTGATGTTTCAGTTTCCAGTCACCTCCTGCTTTACTTAGATGAGGGGAAACCCATTAGCACACTGCACTTGGGAACACCAGCTTACCATTGTGTTGGGCGTCCGGTATAATGCAAATACTTCATTTGGGCTGTCACCCTGTCTCTGTTGTAACTGTTCATCTCACGACTGTGCTAATTCATTACAACTGCATTCAAATTCAATAACTGTTACCCAAAACTAATAGAAACATTGTTTACAATCTACTCCAGTTTATTTGCAAGCAGATTCAGATGAAGTTCCAGAGCAAAACTTGTTTCTTCTCAGCATGATCATTGTCACTTGCGACAGGGTCATGCATGATATATCGCTACCTATGAAATTAACAGCCCTACAGTGAAATGACTTCCAATTCTGGTGCCTTACAGATCACATTGCCATTGCCATCTCCAGACATTGGTTCCTGACTAAAATAAGAGACAACAAGGTGTAGAGCTGGATGAACACAACAGGCCAAGCAGCATCATAGGAGCAGGAAAGCTTGACGTTTCGGGCCTAGACCCTTCATCAGAAAAAATAGCACCTCATATTCCACTTGGGAACCCCGCAGCCCAGTGGTCTCAATGTGGACTTCACAAGCTTCAAAATCTCCCCACCCTCGACCTCATCCCAAGACCAGCCCATCTCGTCCCCGCCTCCTTGCACTTTTTTTTTCTGATGAAGCATCTAGGCCCAAAACGTCAAGCTTTCCTGCTCCTATGATGCTGCTTGGCCTGCTGTGTTCATCCAGCTCTACACCTTGTTATCTCGATTCTCCAGCATCTGCAGTTCCTATTATTTCTCTCATTGATTCCTGACTGGTTTGTCTGGATCCCTGAAGAACCACTGCCGATTCCAGCCATGGGTGACACTCTGGGCGGAGTTTACACATTCTTCTCGTGTTTGTGTGAGTTTCTGCTGTTTTATCCGGTGACCACTCACAGTCCAAAGATGTGCAGGTTAGGTGGATTGCCCATGCTAAATTGTCTCTTAGTGTCCAGGATATTAGGTTAGGTGGATTAGCCACGGTAAATACAGTGGTACAGGGATAAGGTAGGGAGGCTGGATTGGGATGGGAAGCTTTTCAGAGGCTTGGTGCAGACTTGATGGGCCAAATGTCCTCTTTCCACACTGCATGGATTCTATGATTCTACACTCCGACAAAAACTCCTTATTCCTGTCTCCTGCCCCTACATCACTTCTGGCATTGGATCGACCTCTGTTCCTGAGAGATTCCTGCTCCTGATGCTGGCTCCTTTAAGAGTACCCAAGTGTTACAGCTACAATCTAAGCCCCAGCACAGCATCAGATACTTGTCTAACTCATGGTGAATTCTCATTTTGACAGTTTGTTATTAAGTTGTCAGTTTTCCAGAGTGGAACCTTGCCTCTTGTCATTTACTGGAGGTATTCTGTTACTGAATGATGTGTGAATTTCACAATGCATGTTACAACATGCTGAAAATGTATATATACAGAAGTAAAATAACATATGTCTGGTTTGGGTCGGGACCCTTCTTTAACTGTGCTTTGGTGCGATTTGCAGCAGAATCGTACAAGGTATCTGGTGAGACCCAGCACAGTGTGGGGAGCAACTCATGGCCTCTTTTCTGTTCAACACAAGTGGTTTGGCTAGTTTCTTGCTAGGCAGCAGAAAACGCCAGTTAGATTGCTTATTGAACATCTTGTTCACTGCCCAACTCACCTCAATAATATTCAGATTTTGCTCTTACAAATTTGCCAATCAAGCCTGATGTCAAGAAAACTCAAGACAGAAATCAGAGTGGGTACCTGGCAACTTCAGCTTGCTGTTTGTTCTGAATAACCTGGGCACAAACATCTCAATGCATGTTCTATAGCTGTTCTACCGATCATGTGCATCCCAAGTCACACAGCATAGAAACAGGCCCCTTGGCCCACCATGTCTAAGCCAACAAACAAGCATCAAAACAGACTAATCCCATTTACCTGCACTTGGTCAACAGAGATTAGCATTGATATATGACCGTATCTAAGAACCAACATAGTGGCTCAGTGGTTAGCACTGCTGCCTCATGGTGCCAGGGACATGGGTATAATTCCAACTTGGGGTGACAGTCTGTGTGGAGCTTGCACATTCTCCCTGTATCTGTGTGGATTTCCTCTGGGTTCTTCAGTTTCCTCCAACAATCCAAAGATGTGCAGGATTGGTCATGCTAAATTCCCCATAGTATCTAGGTGAATTAGTCATGGGAAATGCAATGTTACAGGGATTGGGTAGTGGGGTGGGTCTGGGTGGGATGCTCTTTGGAGGGTCAGTGTGAACTCAATGGGCTGAATGGCCTGCTTCCACACTTTAGGGAATTTGTGATATGGTACACCTCCGATCCACATACAAGAAGCTTCTGTAATTCAGTGCTGCACTGGCAATCATTATTGTAATGCCGCAGCAAGGATACTTGCACTCAGGGACAGACACCCAGCTCATGCACCAGCCCAGGCTGCATCTCCCGCTCACTGTCACAGCGCTCCTCACTTTGAGATTACCTGGATGCTCAGCCTTGCCTTTCATTACATTCCATTGCCTTTTTGCACTTTGCACCCCCCGCCCCCCGCCAGCTAGAGATATACCAGGCTTATATTACTGTTGTCTTGTCATGCCATTTAGCAGAGACACAAAGGATGGAAGCTTTTCATGGTTGTAAGTAGATCCAGTCAAGTTAAGAGGGACAGCCTGGAGGTCTCAGCATAGTAAGTTAAGAGCACCCTCTAACACCAGACTGTCTGGGACAGTCAGCCAGCCATTCGTGGTGTTCAGAGTCAGGATGCTCTCCACATAAAGGATGAGGAGCCAAATGTTGAACAGCCCACTAGCTATGTTTTCTGCCCTAAAATGGGCTGTTTTTCCCCTGAAATGAGTGAAAGACAGGTATTGTGGAGGATGAAAGTTGGTGGTACAGCTGGTACCATTATAAGCAGCGCAGAGCGCATGCTGTATTAGTGGTGTCAGGCATTGGTGTGAATGACAGAGGATAGTAGAAGATGTTACAGGCAATAATGAGTGGGGTAGAGCATGAGTCTTGATGGAAGTTGGTTACTGTAGCAGAAAAACAGTGAGTGCAGGACATTGGATAGAAGATGGTGTCACTTAAGCAGGCAGAGTGGAGAAGGTCATTGACCTTCCTTCTGCAGTGCTGGACATTCCTCCAGACAGCTGAGACTGCATGATCCAGGTGCAAACCAGGCTGGCACGGTGTGGTCTTATGGTCTTCACTGTTGATCGTGGGGGAAGAAGATGTCCTGCCTCTGCAGCAAACTGTCCAGTAGGATCTCCAGGTCCACAAAGCAGGCTTTCTGCCACATCTGGGGAAAATACCAGGAACTGTGAAAGGCAGCTCTGGTCCAAGATAGCGGCGATTGGATGTTTCAGCTGGAACTCGACCATTCCACTCATTCCTCTTTCCATCACTTTCTTTTTCTCTTTGTGTTCTTTCTTTTTCTTCTTCTCTCCCAGCCCAAAGACTCCCAGCCTCCGATGGCTTTTGGCTGCTGTTGACTCCCAGCTTCAGCGCAGACACAACAAGTGGTTGTCTCGATCTGGCATAGCAGCATGCCGTGGAGGCCACCAATCTGGCTTGGTGGTCTCCCAGTGTGGTGTGTCTGTATTCTGGTGGTAAGTGGCAGTCTTTCAGCCTGACATAGCCTCAGCATGGTCTCCTGGTCTCAAGGCGATTCCAGAATGATGTCCCAGCCTTATCATCCTCGAGGTGAAGCCTAGTTTAGTCTGGAGCCAAGGCCCAGTGTGGACTGGAGGCTAGGTGCCAGCGTGATCTGGGTTGGAAGAACTGCTGTTCTGAGCTTTCATTTCTGCAATGCCAGATTTTTTCGTTTTCTATTTTCTAAGATCTTGTGACTGAAGAAGCTGACCTTCTGCACTGTAAGTGGTGACACATAAATGTTTCACTGTACTCATTCGAGTACATGTGACAATAAAGTTAATTCAATTCAATTCAATTCATTTCAAATGTCAGGAACAATGCAAGACAGCTCTGGGCTGGCAGTCCTTCTCCAGGTGTGCAAGAGGCTTTTAAAGATGGTGCTGAAGCATGTGATTAATTTGGACCATAATAGATCATGAGTGACACCATTGGGATGTGGTAAGTAATTAATGGTAAGATAAGGCAAGACAACTTGCTCGGCCTCATGGCAAAAATGCTGCAAAAATCTCACACACAGTCAGAGTTAGCTAAAACACCTAGGATTCATTCTAACATCTTTCCTGATTTAGTTTTTATTTGGCAAATTCTGATAGAAATCTGCCCAAGTACATTGTCAGGCTCTGTCTCATTGTCCTATACAGAGGAGATTCCATACTGCTAACACACAGCTATGCATCCGTTAGCATCATCGCTGCCTTAAGTTTGTGAGCTGTTGAAACATTTTCTACGATATTATTGCAAATTAGAGAAGAATTATCCTACACACACTGCTGTTAGTTTGTGGCTTAGAGGAAATGTTGGGTTGAACGTTCTTTGTTGTCTTTTGCTTCTTAAGGGCAAACTGTAAGTTGACGTTTCAGCTTCAGGGAAAATTGACAGGGGTTGGGAAGGAAAGATGATTTCAACTTGCCTTGAATTATTGGTCACTATGCCTTCAGCAGTGGTGCCTTTTGAAGCTGTGAAGTTTCTGATTTTGTATCAGAGATAAAAGGTACTGCAGATGCTGGAGAATCCGAGAATCCGAGATAACAAGCATGGGGCTGGATGAACACAGCAGGTCAAGCAGCATCATAGGAGCAGGAAAACTTGACGTTTCGGGCCTAAACCCTTCATC